>JAQGAO010000487.1:0-33802 GCA_034697705.1 Ommatoiulus sabulosus | reverse complement strand
GCTTGGTGCTCTTCACGCTCTCGGTTTTCGAACTACTTCACGTGCAAAGCCATTGTTTGGCGATGAAAAAGAATGCGAAGTTTGGAACCTACTTTCGCTTCGCTCGCCACGCTCTTGGTGGAGGAGCGCCTTTACATGTATATTTGTAAGCTCCATACGCCTCAATTTTAAATGCATTAAAAATACCAATGAATTTATTTTTACCTGATGTTGCTCCACAGTATGGTTGCTCGTAGTAACTCATAGATGGCGCTTTTAAAAATGCTGGTGATTTTTGAAAATTTAAAAGTGATGCATGGAAAATTTGTGGATGTGAAATCGTAAAATCGTAGTTAATTACCTTCGTTATCTACAGTGTATAAAGCAAAAAAAGTGTTTATTGAACAATTTCATTTCATGCCTAAAATATCTTGGAAAAATTTCCCATTTGAAATTGATTTTTTAAGAAAGGTACAAGATGAAAAATTATGAACAATGGATCACTGCACTAGCGGTATTTTCGATATTTTTTCGATTTTAACAATACCTCAAATGTGTAATAATATCTTATATTTTGAAAAAAAAATTGACACGGATCGATTTTAACAATACCTCAAATGTGTAATAATATCTTATATTTTGAAAAAAAAATTGACACGGATCAAGCTAGGTTTTACCGATTCGCATCTGTTATTCGATGGCATTTTTGATTTGCATCGCGCAAGAAAATGAATTACCGATAGTAGAAGTGTCCAATTCTTGTCGATTTCGCGAAAATCACTTCACGGCTTCCAAAAGTGCCAATTAGTGTTTTAACAAACACATTTCGATTTTACACTCGTACTTTTTTTTTAAAAAAAAAATTTCCAATATGCCAAAAAGTTGCAAAAGACCTGTCCTCGTAATTCGACGTGTGAAAAAAAGTGCACAAGCCCTGTCGGGGTTCGAACCCCAGCTCAGCAGCGTTGCCAACGTCGATCTCCAGGCGGCGCTTCCTCCGTTGAACGCCGGAAACCGGTAGCCGGAGCCACCGTTGCAGCCGCTCGTTGGGTAGAGGGAGGCGCGTGTGCGGAGGTGTCGTTTGTGATCTCGGAGTTACGTACGTCTCAAATTTGTTGGCTTTCGAATTTAGGTCCTGGCCGAGCGAGTGCAGCTCGCAGATCGAAAACGCGCACGATGCGTCGACGAACTGTCGCTTCCCATCGCCGCCAACCCCGTGGACGGCGTCCACCTACGCCAAGCGCGGCTGCCATGAGGTTGTTGCTCGCCGAAGAATCCTTAGCGGATCGGCGGGGGGTAAAGGCTACTTTTCGCCCAATCTCCAATTCGTAAATCGACGAATTCGTTCGAACCAGGGGGAGGGGGGAAGAACCCCCGCCATTGCTTCGAACCGGAAGCGGAAGTTCGATTTCGAAAAAAAAAAATAGAACGACTCGTTCGAACGTTCGAATCAGCCGGAGTCGCGTGCCTTGACTCGACGTGCTTCTCAACCGCATTCCCGCAGCCTGTTTTAAAAAAAACTGAAGTATTTCGAAGAGAAAAAAAAGACTGAAAAATGCCTTCGAAGAAGCAATACAACTTGGTGCACGACGACGCTTACGACAGCCGAATACCGCTGCACAGCGAAGAGGCCTTCCAGCACGGGATAAACTTCCAAGCTAAGGTAAATACGTTTCTTGGGGTTCCTCCACACACACTCACTCTCCTTTTAAACTTGAGCTAGGCCTAATACGAGTCTTGTGTCAACTGGCTGCCACGCTCGTCAATCCGATTGATTTTTCTCCCTGGAAAGTCGGTGGCATATCTATAGGGCGAATTTCGAGGGGGAAATCCCCCCAGGAGCAGACTTCGAGGAATTTCTCTCTCGAGTGGCTGCTGGGGAATTGCGTTTATGTATGCAGGCGCACTTTTCGAGTCTCGAAATAAGTTCCGATGTGAAACGCTGAAAGGACGAGGCTCTTTTTAATTTGGCTGGGTTCTGCTGTTCTGTAATGGAACGCGCAGGTGGACGCACGTGTTCATGGGTGCGGGGATGTCAAAGTTGAATGGGAACTATTGGGAAGGGGATTTTGAAGGTCGACTCACGAATGCTGTCAACTTTTTTTTGGGGAGGGAAATTGTGTGCTTTGGGGCCATTCAAAAAGGACGTCCACGAAATTTGCCCAAAACTGGACTCCTAATATCCCCCCCCCCTGTCCGCATTGTGTCTGGTCAATCAGGACCCCCATTCGGACGTCAGAAACTTCAAAAATAAGTGTATTCGGAAAATTGTGAAGGTTTTGCAAATTTGTACTCGGAAAACGTACATTTTGTATACTCTGAAAAGGTTGAGAATTTTGCCAATTTGTCCTTCCTCAGAAACTGTTGGAAATTTTGCAAATTTCTCCTCGGAAACTGTTGAAAATGTTGAAGGTTTGCACTTGGGAAAGCGTGGAAAATGCGGCAAATTTGTCCTCGAGATAAGCGTGGAAAAATTTGTAATGATGGCCTCAGAAAAGGTTGAAAATTTTGCACGTACATGTATATGCTCGATAAAAATGAAAAGTTTGAAAATTTGTACTGGGAAAACTTGAAAGTTTGCAAATAGATACTGAGCTTTTAAGTTCTCTGACTTTTCCAGGTTTTCCAGTACTGACGGTACATGTACCCTGTTTACTGACTTTTGCAATTTATAACGCATCACCTATGCGATGTTGCGCTCAATTTCCCTTTTCTTTGGGAACTGATTTTATTTGGCATTTTTTCTAGTAAGTGGACCTCCGAGTTGGTCATGTCCCTCCCTCCCCCTGTCCAAATTGTGTCCGTGACTCAACCTACCCCCCTCCCACCATCATTACCCCCTTACATGTGGACGTCCTTTTTGAATGGCCCCTTTCCGCCTAAAGTAAAAACACAGGATATGTCAATAGGACATGCATCGTGCATGTAATGGAATTAACTCATACAGACGCTTATACGAATATTTCTTTGGCAGTGGTGAGGTCACGCGTGTAATCGAAATGCATTAATTAGGTTAATAACATCGATAACCTTGAGAAGATTTTTTGTTAAACCAATTGGCGCGTCGATTTCCGCACGTGGCTGATGGCCAAAGTAGTTGTTCAATTTCTGTTTGAGTACCCCTTATGCAAGTTTTGCTTACAATAATCCACAACACATCATGTAAGTATAGTCATTGCCGCTAATATTGACATACACCACATGTATCTTGTTGCCTCCCAATAATGACTCCTTAGGAATCTGCTGTACATTTATTGATTAGCAGTCAGTCCGAAACTTCAGTAGACGAAAAATGTGGTATTAGACGATGATAAACCACATTACAGTACCTGTAATGATAAACGTTCAGACAGCCACTCGTGAATGGCATTTTATCGTAAGGAATGTGGATGCCTCTTTTCCTCTTAAAAGGAACCTCGATATTTTGTCGCAAGAAAAAAATGAACAACTTCAAGAAATGCACGCGAAATGGCACGTGCATTCCGATCACGTTTATTTGTTTAAAAAAAAATAAACCTTAAAATTAACAGATTTTTTCTAATATTAGAGGAGAATTGCATAAGCATCACTATATAAATGGTGCAAATATTCTTCTCAGGCAAGTACGATTTATCTGTTTGTTTCTAATTATCACAGGTATAGAGTTCATCATCGCCATAACGATATCCGCGGAATTGGCTCTCAACTATCAAAGCCTTCGTTGTCGCACCACGAATAGTAAACAGGTGTGGTGAACGAAGGCTTAACAATGCTCAAGATAGTGAGCTTTACTTAGGCGATAGATTTACGGGATAGCCGATGACGCATCCATCGAAAATTCCAAAACGGTTGAGGACGCGACGTGACGCAGAATTGAACATGTTTATAGGAAAAAAAATTTCAGGTGTTGAGATCATTTCCGCTGACTTTCCGATCACACGCTCATGACCCTCACTGAGATCAACCAGGAATATTCCCCACATTTTGCTCAAACCCAAACTGCTTTTCAGACACGTCACATCTTCAATATTCGATCTACATGTAGCCTACTTGTGTAACTCCACACCCGCAATGCTACAAGTTATAATGCGCCATTTCTCAATATGATTCATCTACGTTGAAGTTATTCAATTTTTTTTTTGTCATATAAAATGTCAAGTTCCTTAATCGTTTATTAAAAAAACAACTTGGAAAGAATGCCGCATTGCACGTTTAAAGCTTACAATTGACGCCATAAAATGCCGCAACCAGAAACGTGGGAATAAAACAAAATAATTCTTTCTGGTTGCGGCATTTTATGGCGTTAATTTTTAATTAGTTCAATTCCAATCACTTGATGATAGAAGATGACGTTTAAAGCTTAAAAAAATCATTGTTGGGCCATTTGGAAACGATTTTGTATTTTTTTCCAAGTTTGTTTCTTGCTTAGAAAATAAAACGGGGGTATTTTAAAATGTTATAAATATGAATAGCCTTGGCTGAGTCATACTTGAAGGTGGGGGGGGGGGATAAATGTGGAACTTATAACCCTTACTCGATACGAAATCGTTTCATAATTTGTCCGCGACATTGGCTGGAAATGTCTCGCTGGGATTCAACTTTCGTCACCTGCTTGAGCTTGACCTCGGCTTCTTCTACTTCAGTTTCCCTAACGACAACAACAACGGCATTTTGTTTGGATGGCTCTTCTGGAGTCTTTAACGACTCGGAAAAGTCGAAATTGATCCAGTTCAAGGCCGCTTTCTCGCTGCGAAAGCGACCCGCTAGCCTAAATATCGGCTGCTTGCTTCGCCCGAATTCTCCCAAATTGCCCCGTTATTTCATTTCCTTTCTGACTCAGTGGAGGGTGTCTTCGCCGCTCCGGGCCACGAACACGCACTCGACTTTCGCCTGAATTTTGGCCCAATTCAAATCGACTTTCCAGTTTGATAAATGCCTCCCAATTAATTAAACGATATATGCAAAGTAGAATTTTTCGCCTTTCCTTCCTTCGACCTCGAACCGGTTGCGTTCGTGCGTAGCAAAAGTTTGCTCTTAAAATGTGGAGTGTTTGCTGTAGATGTTTTATGACGCGGGAACAAATTTGGGTCAGCGCGGTGATTTACTGCAGTTTTTTCTTAAATCTGAGCTTTCTGATATCTTGACCAGCAGCGCAATTAGATTAATTGCGATGTACAGTAAGTTGGGCTCGTAAGATCGCAAATGGCAGCAAAAACTTGATCGGGATTGAGGTTCGTGTCATAATTTGCCATCCCATGGGGACGAGCAAATGGACCGTGCTCGAATCTAATGCGATGATGGTACACCCCATACCTGTAATGGCAAACAATTAAAAAATATCGTATTTTTTGTGTGTTGTTGTTGCAGAAATTTGCAGAAAACTGCAACGTAAGCCGTGTACTTGTATGCTGCTTTTTGTTCCTAGATTGAAAGCAATTGTTTGATTGACCCGAACGTAGAAACGTCCAGAATGCCACCTTTCCTCGAACGTTGACAAATCGTGTCAACCAGAGGCAAAAGGAAAAATAAAAATCCTTTTTGGAAAATGAACGTAGGAATAATGCAGAAATGTAAATTGAATGCGATGTTTGAATATTTGAGTAGGCCTACAATTTTAATTTCTACGTTGAGATTTTTTTATCTTAACTTTAAAAAAGTTTGTCTCAATTGCCACGTTATTGTCAAGTGTAGTATTTTTCTTAGTTTTTATCAATACAGGTAAATGTACTGTATATAAAGGTTAACGCCGCTTTGAGACCCCCATACATGCACCTGTCATGATAGCAGTTAAGAGTACTACTTAATAACTAAATATACAGTAACTTTAATACTTCTAACTTGTGAATAATATTTAATTCATTTTTATATCACTTTTATTCTATGATTCAAACTTTCCTCAATACAGTATAATGTGAAATACATGTACATATACGCGTGCCATTTCATGCGCCTTCTTTTGAATTGTTTTTTTTTTAAAGTTTTTTAAAAATGTTCTTGAGAAAAAGCGGTTTCTACGTTGAAATAAAAAGTTACTTCCAATAAAAAAAGTATTTGCATGTATAAACGTTGAATCATTACAAATGTTGACTTCGGGTAATTTCCGTCAACAGCCCGTTATAAGTACAATGTAATAGAAAATGCCTCTAAAGATCATTATTGCTGCATGTGTGTCAACATGCAAATTCTGTTTACGAGTGGCACCCAGCCGTGAAATAATGGCTGACCCCTTCCTGGAAGCCGTGAGGGTCCATCAGCCAGACAGCTGGTCATCGTGTTGGCCTTTCTAATTGTACGTTCACATGTATGCATGAATGAACCCATGTCATGGCGTAGTCTCCTGTTTTGTTGGGGGGAGAGGATTATGCCCTTATTTAACTTATAATGGGCAACGCTTTTCTAGGTTTTTGAAAATCCATGTTATTTGCTTGAATTTCACCAGCGATAAAGGTGGGGACGTGGTCCGTTATCCTGAGGTTTGAAGTATCTTATTATTGAATTCGACGAAAACTGCCAAAAAAAGGCAGTTTTCGTCGATTATGATTGGGTCAGTAGGTCGTTACCCTTTCTCCCCCTCGTGTAGTTTGACCTTTTAAGTAGCCACCCTGTTTTGTGGAGGATTTTTATTCTACTTTTACAACTTTGCTTTATGACCCTCTCATCCCTTTCAATCCCGAATTAAAATACAAAATTTCGTCGAAGACAATGGTTAATTAGTGATTCCGTGTAGAATCATCGACCTGCAAAGGGGGAATTTCGACCCTTGTAATTGTTTGAATTTTGGTCTTACTATAGTAGTAGTAATTTGGCAAATATCACGGGTCACTTTTCGAAGCAAATAGTTTGCGAAAGTGCCATTCGTAAAGCGTGCCTTAGTACATGCACCCTTGGTAGACGACCATTCGTGAGGTGTCAGCCAACTCAAAAAAATCTGTAAATTTCCGGTTTCAGACGCCATGACGTCGAGCGAAGAGTTCTGTATTCAGTAAAAACGACACATCTGAGGTATACCATGGTTTCGGCTATTGTCACCACTTTATTTTACCGTCCATTAAAACGTGCCTTATCTCAACATAAAAAGGTTGAGTTGTGTAGATTTTTCAAAAGCGGGGGGTGCGATATGTAGGTCACAATTAAAAGCTGAAAAGCAAACCAATGTGTGTCTCGTACATGTGCATGCTCTCGTTGAAACATCGCGTTACTCTGGTAACCTTTTTTTCCATATTCTTCCTCGCCTTGGGATCAGCAGCTCGGAGTTAAAAATATGACCGGGACCATCTGGCGCGATCCCCGTGTTTGTCAATATTTGAAAAGGCGTTTTTGGGGTCCGCTTAACCGTAAAGGGGAGCATCGAAATTGCGCGCATGCAACGAGTGTGTTTGCGAGTTCGTGAATACACAAACAATAGATAACGAACGAGGGGTCCGAGCGCATTCATAGCGCAGGAATGCGAGCGAGGGGTCATCAGCAGGTGTTGACCGACGCCATTTGAACCCCCGCCACAGCTCTAGCCCCCTCTGGGAGGCGTCGTCCGAATTAACTCCGCTTTATCCCCCTCTTCGAAATTGACCCCGAGGGGAATCGGAGATCCGATCATGCAATGGTGCTGACCAATGGAATGGCGGAGTCAAGGTCGATCCGGTTTCGAGCACCCCCTGACGACTGGCCCTCCCTCGAAATTACGACTAATTTGGGTTGTTTTTACGCGTCTCGATTACGGCTGAAGAAGGCTAATTGAGAATCGCGAACAAGATGCGAGGGTGGCGCCACCGTGCGAGGGGACTCTCCACCTGCTTAAGGTGATCGTTCATGAATGATGTACAAGCTTGTACGTTGTACACCAAAACGTCTGCTTAATTAAGTGGCGCGCCTCTGTGCGCCAACTATCAAATAAGTGTTACACGTGCTTACATAACTTTGAGACGCTGTTGTAAAGCATCCGGGGCCCGTTATTTATCCCGTCAAAGATTCTGTGTATCACACCTGCCTCGGATCACGAGGACTAATGGGCAGTCCATAAATCACGTGCTCTGAAAGGTTGGTTTGCTCCCCTTAGCACGTACTGGTGCAACACATGAATTGACCGTGTAAATATCATGGCAGTGCTCTTCGTTTTTGCGGGGAAACAGTTGTAAAGTTCCAGAGCGCTTTAATGGACACTATTTGTAGGTTTCTTAAATAAATTTCTAGGGCATTGGAGGATGGACAGGCCGAGTTTCTAAGATTAGCCGGATATTTTCAGAATTTTATCCCCGGAGGTGACGAAGGTCGTCCATGATCAGATCGACAGCAGTTCTGCCCCTGCCTGCCAGATGCCATTTTCTATTAAAATCCGAACACTGCGCGGAAATCAGGACAGCCAATTAACTCTGGTTTTCCAAATTGCCGTCGATAGTGATTCTTACTTTGGCAACGCTGTTGAGCACACCTCCATTTATCCATGCATGGGTGACCTTCTCACAAACCGCCATTACAATGTCATGGTCCGTGTATTTTGCGCTCAAGAACGTACATGTACTTCACCGAACCTGTTTTATTCTATAACGTTGATTGAATTATCCACTGAAGTAAAGTGGTTGATTTTCCTCCACTTAAGCCCTCGATGGCCAATTAAACTGAATGAAAACAAGATGGATGCCAACATTTCTCTCGCTTATAAACGAAATGGTGATTGATCAGTTTTGCCAAATTGTTGTCTTTTTTCCGAATCGCAAATCAGCCTGCGCAGTTTGGCATCCATACGAAACAAACCAATACGGTATACATGTACTCGGACTTCTTTAGGAATGATCCAATCAATTGCTTCCATGTGAACAAGCGCCAATCAAAAATGCCAGTTTGCAAATTGTCTTCGAAATATTCAATTGGTTTTTTGTCAACACAAATTAACTTACCCACTGGAGGTTCAATTATCAATTAAGTCAGTGCAACCGATCATTTGCTAATCCAGTACTGTATATACGAAAAGTTTCTACGATATAAATGCATAGAAATATCGGATTCATTTCACGAAAAATTTTACGCCATGTTGCGCGAAATGATTCATAGATGGCGCTGGGGTTTGCGGAGCGACAATTGTCGGTAAAGATCAACAGCGTTCGTAATTTTGGTTTGTTTAGTTATCGGAGCTTGCTTCGAATGTGTTTACTTTGGCCGGGACGCAAAATTTGTCCCGTTCAACCCATGCAGATCTAGCCCAGTGCCGAATAACCCTTTTGAAAAGTTTTCCATGAGTCGAAATAAAGAGTCCGTTCACCCAAATCTTGCGTCAGGATCCTTACTTTCGCAAGTTTATAGGGTGAAAGGACTTAAGCGCGCACTCATACTTTGGACCAATACTTACTCCCAATACTTTGGACGTTTTATCCCTAATTTAGGAACGGTATTCCAAAACACTGGACGTTGTTCCTATAAGCACGGAACGTTATTCCTATAGGCACGGGATGTTGTTCCTACACTTGGAATACATGTACTATATACTGTATAGATAACTTGCAAGTGACGTCACGCAGCTCGTGGGCGTGGCTAATATGACTTGGTTTACATCGTGGGCGTGTTGTGGTGTACACGAATTTGAGAAGCGTGGTGCTAATAAGGACACCAACATTCTAAAAACTAAGAAAATGCCCCATTAGATACTATCACTTACCCATGAATAGATTTTTTATCTGAAAGTAAATATTTTGATGCTGTTTTTCCGCTGCAAATCAAAAATTGTGTGAATTTCCTCGTTTATTTCTAAATAAATAATTAAATAAAAGACTAATGCAAAATGATATATGGAACGAATGTGCCTGCTGCCTGCACGTGCAGTTTATCTATAGCAAAGGCAATGATTTTTGTAACTGTATACCTTAATGTACCTCACTAGGCCTGATCTGGGCGGGGCAAGACCGCGTCATCTGCCTGTCGTCTGCTCGTGAAAGTTATCAATAGCAAAGGCAAGCATTTTTGCCACAGTATAATTACGAAGTACCCCAACTTGTCCGATCTAGGCGGAGCCACGCAGCACGCGTCGTCTGCTTGTGAAAGCTATTTATAGACTGTTTATACTTATATTGACGTTTTTGAATTAAGTTTAGTGTAGTGTTGTGTCAGAGTAACTAGTGCTGTGACATATTGCTTCCCAATGTGTGTACGTGCAGTTTTGCTACATAGGCTACTGCAGCTTTTTTGAATCCTTAAATTGAAGGTTTTACTTGAGCCATAATGCCGCTTGTTCTTCTACAACCTGAATAATTCGATAATCCCGTAATGTTGTTTGAAAATCTGCTTTTCATTTAATGAATCACATTTCTTAGAACAGGAACAAAAAAAGGAAATTGGTAAGAGGATGTAAACCGTATTGCAGGATGCTTTCGTTCCTGACACACTGCTCCAGAAACTTTCATGTTTAAGTTTATCCAGATTGATATCTGAAAGACTTTTTATTGATGCCTAGATAACAGTAACCACTGGCACCGATTTCAGATCAGCTCGTAAAGTTTGCATGTTTGCTAAGTGTCGGATCACAGAAAAGTGCAACGACTGACTCCAAAGGACAGATACCCCCAAATACCCAACTCTAGTCGGAGTTGTTTGGTTTAAGTTTGTATTCACCATGCATGGCCCCAGCTAAATAATTCATTTCTGGATGAAAAACTGGCATTTATCCCAAGGGCGCCTGCTCAGACACTTTTGTTCGTCCACATTCGAATGAGATGTTATTAAGGTCGATGTCTCCCGGATGCACCCAAATGTCCCTGTTGGACACGTCGAGCCTCCTGGCGGACGGCAGGCTGCTCGGCTGAAATTTGAAATAAAACTCTGCCTTGTCATCCCCTCTGATCTCTACTCTCTCCTCGTCGTAATTGTTCCTCAGAATGTGCGCTTCGCCAGCTTTGGGTGGGATGCTGGTCAGGTATACACAGGCGTGGTTAGGCCCCGTTGAGCTCTTCATGAGTCCAGTGTGCAGGATTCCTCTCGCCCCCCTGCAGTCCGTGTAGTGATACAGATACGCCATCTGCAGGATCAAAATGCCAAATTTGTAAGTTTGTTGTAAACCTGGTTTAACGGTTGATTCACAATCAATGTAGAAAAATAAATAATGCACATTCGAAATAAATCTTAAGGCGGTGCTAAACTCCTAACCTGTTATATGGAGGCCCCACCTTAATTTTAAGGGGATGATAAATATGCATGCTGATTACGTATTCTTTAAAATAACTTAGAAATGAAATGATTTTTGGACGTAAGTGGGGTCGAATTTACATGGTTTACCCGTATTGTTAAAATTCGTTTATATTCTGGTCGTTATTTTTATAAAAATTGCAATTATCTCGTTTGTGTAACATAAATTGCAAAAATCCAAAGTCGAATGCCCCAAAAGGAACACGATCAAATGTGCGCTTTCCATTTTGGATTCTTTCCAAGTCATTTTTTTAAAAATAAACTAAAGAATTTAAATATTTTCAAAACAAATAACAGAATGCAAGCGAAACTTGAAGTTAAAACCTTAGCTGCCTTTAAACACGAGACTCGCACAATGCCCGCAATGCTAACATTTTTGGATCACGTTTTCGTTTTCAATTTGGAAAAAAAATTACATCAAAAGATAAGTTTCTGTGGAGAAAATTCATTTTAAAAGAACATATGAATCCGTTTGCTCCGCGCATCTGAGATGAATTTCAAAATGTGTTTCAGGATTGCATTTACTCCATCATGATTGCAACACATTCTGAAACTTAATATGAAATGTAGCGGAGACATGCTAATCTGAGCCCACAATAATCAGAACAGTTTTCGGAAATATGGCAACAGTGTGAGACAGACTTTGCACACGCAAAGTCTGTCTTACAAACAGTGCTTTATCTGTCAATATTTTAAAATCACATTATTGTGATGTATTTCTTTTAATAAAATTATTATGAAAACTACCATTACCAATAATCCAATGTATAAGCGAAATACAGTAGACTAAAATGTAGCCTACATGTAACCTGAACCGACTGCTCCGAGCTTAACTAACTGTTTTTATAAAGGTTAGGATAGGTTAGGTTAGGTTAGGGGCGTGAGCCCCCCTTGGCAGGGGTTTGGGGGCCGAGCCCCCATTTAGGTCAGGTTACGTTAGGTCAGGTTAGGGGGTCGAAAGGGGGCGTGAGCCCCCCTTGGCAGGGGTTTGGGGGCGGAGCCCCCATTTAGGTCAGGTTACGTTAGGTCACGTTAGGTTAGATTAGGTCAGCGGGGGTGTGGGAGTGAGCGGTTGAGGTAGTCTAGGATAACACCTAAGTACCGTATTTACTTTTTGTTGAAATATGATAGTTTTCTAAAAGGGGATCAAATTTGTTTTAAAAATAAAGATTTTTCTCAAATCAATTTTTGCGTGCATGTAAGTTAATGTCATGTTCTTTGAGTTCTTGTCACATTTTGCGGATTCTCCTTGGTTAGTTATCCGGGGAACTTTTTCCCCAAACTTTCCGGATAATTAGCAGTCTATACTGTATGCCCTTGCATGCAATGTCTCAGTCGACCCATACAATATACATGTATCTAGGAAACTTATTGCACAATGTTCTCTCATTTTCAAATGGTCTTACCTTAACGAGCGTGCGATGTACCTTTACATCCGTGTCCTTTTGCTCAAAGTCTCGTGACTTTCAGGCGAAAAGCAATCGTATTGAGTTGGAAATGTGCTATTTTAATACCCCAACTCGCAGAGTGATTTTCAGAGACGATGCTCTTTCGCAAGTATGGCACGAATCAGCTGCTCTTCGACTCTGTCGAAGTTTAAAAACCCCAACATTGTTGGGCAAACATTTTTGGGCAAAGTGACAAAAATGCGCGTGAAACAGTTGGCCAATTCCTTCGTGGGATGGGTCATTGGCTTCGGGAACCAAGTTTCTTTAATAGCATTTCTACGCCGAAAATAATCCTACTAGCACAGTTTTATCAAAAGAAGCTGATTTTTCTACAAACCAGAGTTTTTTTTTTTATCAAACTTTTGTTTTATTCCCGATATGCTTCGATGATATGACAACGCCAATGGGTCGCGACGTTCGCGGTACAACAGACTAAAGAAAGGAGTCGAGTAATGGCAATGACCGTTCGGACCTACCATCCAGCGACCAGAAATGGCAACTCTCATTTCTTGCCTATATGCCGAAACGGACCTTGGTTAATGGAAGAAGATAGGAAAACCTATCGATCGGATTAATGTAACGCCACTGAGAAACACGGGGTGCTTCTACTTGATGGATCCGAACGACCCGAGCAGTTTACTCCAGGCTTCAGATGGCTTCTAAGTAGAAGCACCCGAGAATAAACAACGGAACTGGATATAGATAGAGATAAAACGGGTGGCTTAAGATCTACCTCCATTTCCTAACTCTAAGGATTATGCGAGCTAAAAAAATCAAATGAAGTTTGGCACTGCGATGGAACCGTCACTAAGGCGCTCATCCATTGGGGATGAGCTTCGAGTGCACGCAGCGAACTGTGAACTGCAGTCGTGGGCCAGTTAAAGAGTTCAGTGAGACTTCAATCAGAATGTGTACATTGTGCACAATCATCGTATTGGTCTATTGATAGGTCGCATGTGACGTCATATCCGTCAGAGGGCCAGCGTTTTCCGCCATTTAACGTAGCATCAACAGTGAGCGAAGCGGTGATGTAGTGCAAGCTTGTTCAGGCAATCCCCCCAAATTCCCCGACAACCACAATTTTTTTAAAAACAAAGCAACAAACAAACTTTGTCCTAATAACAATATAATTTTCCACAAAAAAATCCCTGCACATTTTCCGCCCTCTAAAATACAGGAATATTTATCTGAAAATCAATTTACAGGCGATACAATTTGTGGCGAAAAAATATTACCAAAAAAGTCCTGATTTTTCCCAAATGATAACCTACTGTTTGTCTAAACAAGCTTTTCTTTTTTTTTTTAATACAGTCCGTTTACGGACTCTTAATACGAGTAAAACTTTTAAGTTTCACTCGTATTTTGCTGATGATCCGGGGAATTCCTTTTCGGAATTTTTGAGATAGTGTTTTGGAATTTCGCGATAATAGAAGCACGAATGACACCCCCCAAAACCGAGTGCTGGTGCATAAAGATGGCTCGTCCGACATTTCTGTCGTCTGTTCGTGCAACCTACCAATAAAGCGTTGGAAGCAGCTGCAGAACTGTCTTCCACCGCGAGCCTTGAGCTCTTGATCTGTCCACGACCGCTGACACCGATTATATAACGTGTCTGATACATATAAGACAGATGGAAGAAAAACTGGAAGATTTCAAGATGAAATTGAAAGCGAACGCTGAAAATAGGACTACACTTCGTTCTACGAAACAAAAATGGGGACAACAAGGCGCCTCCTCCCTCCTCGTGGACTCACGATGCGACGAGCCGGACGTTGAGAACATGTTGGTTGCGATCTGACAGAACGTCACACGGATGACGCTTCTTCCTCCGAGAGCGGCGTGGGCTGGCGTCAAGAAGGGGGGGACGAATTATTGCTGTCGATAGATGGCGCCCCGAGACGAAAGGCGAGAGGCAACTTTTGTCGTGATGCGAGTCCGTTTGGGTCTCGCTCCTCCGCATCGTCCTCGGGTTGTTTGGTTGGTTATGGTTGATGGATTCAGTACCTGTAAGGCAAAAGGTCAATGGCAATGGCCGGTGCATCGTCCTCGCGCTTACGATTGACCAGTTGTCCACGCCAGCGTGCGGCCACGATCTCGGTTTCCTTCTTTTCTAGAAGTCCGTGAAGGATAGTCTTAAGAAGAGAAGAAATCGGTGAACGTCTGGGGGACAGCGGGCGAGGGGGGGCCGGTTAACTGTGAGCGGTCAAGCACAGCGGAATGGTGTTTGACCACTTGCCGTTGGACTGACACCGCAGCATTCGAGCACCACGCAGCTGAAGTCCTTTGGCGCAGTCGAAGGACACAGTCTCGCCAATGCTGTAGTAGAATTTAACGGTGGAAATGGTTCCACCCACCGTCGTGCCGGGATAGGTGCACGCCTGGACACCTGTGAACGGAAAAAGCGATGGTCAGTGATTTTTGGCCATACAGTACGTAGCAGTTAACATTATTTAATGTATTTAGAAAATGTGTGACTCTTCTTTACTTGAGTAAACACACCCACCATAGGGCCTACTTGAGTGTGTTAGTCGAACACACTTTGGTGTTTGTTCATTTTCATATATTTTTAGCAGAACATCTTTACGTTAATGTTATACTGTTTATAGTCTTTGTCGCATTTTCCTGAGTATTCGGTCCACTTCTTTCCTACCATTCCCGGGTCTCTCAACCTGCAGTAGAGGGGGTCTACTTTGTGCCGAGTGTTAATATCGACGCCAATTTTGCAATACATTTAATAATGTATTCCAATTTCATTTTCGATATTTTTTTGAAAGTCTCAGTCCTTATACTTGTACCGAAATTCTCTACACTTTGGTCAGGACTGCCCTATATATTTCCGACAATTTCTTCTCATATGCCTGAAATTCTTTTAATAGCACTTACATTTTGGGATGGCCCCTGACCATCGACCACTTTCCTGGCACACGATGATGGGCTGTCCGGTCATCATGTAACCCTGGTTGCAGTTGAATTGCACCACGTCGCCTGCTTTGTACACCCCGTTACCCTGGGTGTAGCCATTCTCGGGAATCGTGGGTGGGTTGCAGTGCACCTCTACGAAAATCAAGAATTGGGCATTTTTAGAAATTAAAACATTGCTGGTAAAATACTTCCATCTGCATGCTGCATGCGTGCATGCGAGTGATTATGTAGCTTGGAAGTACCATCGGCTGGATTCACACCTTCGCATCTGGGAATCGGAAGAGACCAGAGGCCGGAACTTTCGCAGAAGGATTCGGTTGGTCCCCTCAGGCCATGACCCTGGCTGCACGTGAATACGGCTCGACCTCCGACTTCGCGGCTTAGGATCTGGATGCGCAGCAAGGGATCCTCACTGGCGATGGACTCCGGGCAGCGGACGTCTGCTAGAGACCAATAATTAATCGAAAATACTTGACCAAACTGGGCAAGTGTACATTCTCGGCAACTACATGGGGAGCGACGGCCATTGGTGGTAAAATTTATGTACAAAATGGCTCTTATCATTCACCTCAACCAAAAGGAGGTCACACGTTCAACTTCACAATGTTCTACCTTCCTGGATCTTGCCTCTATATCTTGCCTCTGTATGTTTATTGATAATTATTTAGCGCCCCCATGCAGGTAGGGAAAAAGGCGATAAGAGTCTTAGGGCGCAATTGTAACCTATGGCTAAACAGAGTCAGCACAACGACTCATATAATGCAGTAGGTATAAGAGGCAGCGGGAAACAAGCACAGTAGTGGCCGGTTTTTAGAGGAACTGCTACGTTAGCTTTGAACTGTTGTGCTCAAAGTGTTACTACTCCAAGAAAACTTACTCTCGCAGACAGGAGCTGGCTGAGACCAGTTGCCCGACGGAAGACAAGATGCCTGCTCTGGACCGATGAGGGCGTTGCCATTTTTGCAGGAGAACACCACTTTGGTGTTCATCTTGTTGCTGGGACTGCTGATGTGGAGGCCGGGGCGCTCAGGAAGACGAGGGCAATGGACGGCTGTGGTGGTGGAAAGAAAAGCACATGCCATGAACTTTCAATCCACAAGGGTGGACAAACCGAAGAGAGGATCTCACCTCGAACGACTATTTCCACACTGTGCCGGTGGCCCATCGGCGTGATGCAAGTGTAGATGCCTGAATCGTCTTTCTGAGCGTGATACACGGACAATCGGTACTCCAGCTCGGACAACCGACCCGGTTCCGTAGTCCAACCTGAAAATCATTTTGAAACATATATACGGACATAGCTTTTGAACTTGGATTTAAGGACAGCACTCGATCTGGAAACGATCTTAATACGTCTCTGCCGGAAGCGGAGAATCTCATCCAATTGAGGCACTTACCCTCCGGATACTTGCGAAAAGCGTGATTGACTTCCCAGTGAGGCGTCCCGTACTTCCTGAGCCAGAGACACTCTAGGTGGAGGATGGTGCCTGGATATACGATCAGCTTGCCATCGTTGCTCTGAGCTATTGGACCCAGCTGGTGTCGGAACAAAATGGTCGGAGGCTTCTCCACTGCAAATAGAAATGGGAATTGGTGGCTCATGCCAAAGAAGAAATCCCGTTGTGGGCTACGGCGTATCGGGAAGCTCGCAAAAAAAGAACCAACTGAGGAGAAATGAAAAAAAGCCGTGACATTGTTCGATCGTCGAGTGGGAAAATACTGCGGCCTTATGAGAGATGCTGTGAAACCTGGATTCTGTATCTTAAAATGAATCCATTGTGCGTCACCTCATTATTGATCTCCATCTAGAATCCCATTTTTCATCCCCTTTTTTTCTGCTAAAACTTAGCTTCTCGTTGCGCGTGCACCGCACTTCCTCGTGAGTGATTGATGAGTTACATTTTTATCTAGCTTATTAATATTCATGACAAATTAATGAGATTTTTATGCAAAAGGAAGAAAACCTGATTTTTTAAAAGGGACGAGAACTCATGGTTTCTGACGTGGATGGTGGAGGATGAAGATTACATTATTTGTTGCGACTTCCCACAATAATTATTTTCTTAGTTATGGTTTTATCTGAGAAATAACGCGGCACGACGAGATGTTCCATTAACAGCGGGTAACTCAATATAGGTAGATATTTATCCACGAATTCCGTGCCTAAATGTCCCAAATACAGGCAACCCTAACTTACGGACATTTATTATAAGTCCAATTTGCACTTGCATGACTCTTGGAACAATAATTTCATGAAGCTTTCATCTTAAATTGGCAATTTGTTTGGGTGCAAATTTGTGGACAGTTAGGATCACAGGTTGCTGTTTTTAAGGGTTTAAATTTGAAGATACAATAAAAACAACACAAAGTGTATTCCTGTATTTCTTAGTTGTACTATGCTTGGCAGTGCTATACACTAGTGTTCACCATTTTACTATTTTGTGGAATTGGTATTCAAACTTTGATTAAATGTACCGCAACGTGCTTTCTATATGGAAAGATCCTGTACGATGATATGAATAATGGTTCCATTCGACTTCCAATGATAGGTTTTTAAGATAGGTTTCTCCTTCAAGTGACTGAGGCTGAGCCTCAGACTGTCTAAACACCACAAGCATGTTGTTAAACTAGTCTTGCTTAATTGATGCCTCGATATGCTTACAGAAATTGAGAAGGAACACCAGTTAGGAACTAACTACATATGCATTATGTTCGTAAATTGAGGGTCGACTGCATTTGGCGTGGACATGTTTTCTGAAATGCATTATGTAGGCCTATATAAATTGGGGGTAGACTGCATTTGAAAATTTTCAGAACAATCTGTCGGCCGTCTCGAAACTTAACACGAAAAATGCACGCGGAAAAAAACAAACATCCTCTCTATCGGTACAACTCGATGTTTAGTATTCACGTTCAAAACACGATCAACTTCTGCCCATCTTCTTGCATATGGAAAGGCAAAGAAAAAAAAGCCAAAAAACAAAAAGTGGGATGTTGCGGGATAATTCAGCTTGGCCCGAATATTACCAAAAACGGCCTTTTCTTGATGAGTACGTTCCTGTTCGGTGGCTCTCACTTCCGGTCTGTGCGCCCCAGCATTTTCCTGCTGCACTTTCTTCGTTTCTACATTACTATTTCCTATAAATTGAATACGTTGCATGTTTTGTGTTTCCTTGACAGTTTTTTTTTTAAATAAGCCCATTTCAAAAGGAGGAAAAAACAACGGGTCCTCTTGGTAAATAGCAGATTTGAGGAATCCTCGGCTGCCTGATCGAAATCCGGGGGGTAAAGTCAAAGGGGCTACAGCGAATAAACAAACGGCAACCAATTGAAACCACAATGTTTCGGTATACTCCAGTGAAAAGGCTTCCATTTCTGATTTAGTAAGGACCATAAAGCATGAATGTGCCTGTAGTTTAACCTTAAGAAAATGCCTATAGCACTGTCACCTGGACAACTCCTCAAATTCGTAACTTAAGTCGCTTAAAAATGTAAAATCTTCAAAAGTACCGGTATGCCACATTACATGAAATTATCGAAATGGTCGACTGTTCAAAAGGAAATTAGTGCATATTGCTGTTGAGATATAAATTCTGAATGTATGATTCCATAATGTGTCGATTGAGTGACTCGACATAGTGTCTTCATTTTAGGTTGAAAATGTCTATTTCTGTGAATATACCAACATTTTCCGAATATTTCTGTGAATATTTCAAAATATGTATCATTCAGAATGCTTCAAAACCATGAATGCATAAAGCATTTGTGTACGTACACTATCCGACGCCTTTCAGAATGTGTCGCAAAGTATATTTCAGAATCTATTACTTGTCAATAATAGCCGATTCATATTTGATAACATAACCGGAATGTAAATATGTGTACATGCTGTACATGAGGATCGGGGAAAAACATTTTTTTAGCTATTAGATGGCAGCATTAGAGGCATCATTTTAAGGTCAGTCGTGGTGAAGTCAAGCATTTTATAGCCAGTCAGATAGCATTTACAAACTCCCTGGTTTCCAGGCATCAATTGGTTACTGCTCTTTCAACCGCTTCATTTTTTCTCAACTGTGCTCATAGAAAAGCCAGAAGGCCAAAACACCAGATAACTTTTGGAGATCGGACCAGGCTGCTATCAAACACGGTTGACAGCTATGAAACCTGTCCATCGGTTATTGGTGTTTGGGCAACCCCATTGTTCTACTCACGAGCATAATTGTTCTCCTGGGACAGTCCGAAGCACGCCGGTTTCACTCCGTCCCATTCTCCATTTATGCATCTTCTTCGGACGCTTCCTATGAGGGCATATTTTCCAATGTCTGCGCAACGTGTCACCAGTTCCGCCCCTGGTGGAAATTCTGCAATCTCGTCCATGACCTTCATGTCGCCATGAAACGTCACCAGGTTCGGCTCTGTGTTGCGGAAGATGCAGCTCTTGTTGCGTAGATATTCAAATTCCTCGTTCAGTTCTCCAGTTTCTGGCAGAAGCGTCGGAAGAGGGAAGAAAAAAAAAGAGTCAAGATCATGCGGGGACATCTTTTACACGGGAAGTTTCTTAAATGAGGAACACCATCCATTTATCTCTTTGAAATTATTTTCGCTAGTCGGAAGTTTGTCTTCTAATGAAATTATGCAGACAGTCTGCGCTGATTCATAGTTGGCAAGCTGCGATTCAAATATGTCAGGTTTTTCTGGCTCTTTTACTTTTCTGGCTCAAGAACTTTTTATCTATCAAGGAATGTGCATGCCACTGTGACATTTCTGAAAGGCAGAGTGATTCAGCAGGGGTTCTCAAGCAAAATAAAAAATATGCATGATTGTGCAAGTAGCTTTCGCTCCAGTGACAACGTATGGTGGGATGTGAGTAGCTTGAACATCTGCAAATACAATATCACAAAGATTTCATGCGAGCACGTGGCTTCTGAAAGTAGTGTAAGTGCGGACCATTTTAAATGTCTTCGAGACATTCGAGCTTGCAGTTTTTTGTAGAACAGCTTAAGTCTGAGTACCCCTGACTGAGCACCCCTAATGCGGGGGAATTGCAATTGCAAGGTTGTCTTAATGAATGGAAGGTGTTTCTCTGGGAGTGGCTTCAGGTCTTACCACATCGGTGTGGCATCCCCACCCAAGTGCCATCTTCGCAAACTATTTTCCAGCTGCTTCTCTCTCCGGTGATTCCAGTGATGCAATTGAAGTGGACTTCAGTGGCATCCGGAAAGCGCCTGTCATTCTCACTCAACGGAGCACCTTCCTTGTAGATGAGCGCATTCTGTATCCGCTCCGGAGGACTGCACGAGCGACGGAATGTGGCTGGGAAGTCGATGGCGCTGATGTCGCTCCCGGGCTGCTTGAAATGGACGTCCGTCTCCTGGATGCCGGCTGCTTGGTTGAAATAGGAAAGATGAGGGCGGGAGGGTAGGATCGGTAGCATTGGATGGTGTTCCCCTTAGCCTCGGTGCTCTAATGGAATTTCCCTTCGAGGCTTACCTTTGCCCAACACCGGAATGACCTGAACCGTCTGATGGCGACAGGCTGGCACCCTAGGCTTCAGCTCTCCCAGGTGGCACGTGATGGCCCGGTGCGTGGTCTTCACGTACTCTCGCTCGCATTCGTATTCGATGGTGGAGCCGTGGGCGATGGTCAAGCCGGCGCGATAACCCGCCGTGTATTGACCATTGGTGATGTGCGGTAGTTCGCAAGGCCCTGTGGAGAGAGAAGTGATGAGCAATGATTAGTTAGACAGCGACCAACATTTAGCTACATATAGCAACGTTTGCTTCTCTTATGCATTCTGGTGTACTTCTACACATTCCTGTTCCTTGTAGAGAAATTTAAAATCGCAGAAAGGATAAGATAGAGGAAGGGGAGTAAGGTTGTGGCTTATTTTTAGAGGATCTGGTGCAACACTCTCCCTGAAACAACTTTGGAAAACTTCCAAAATCATAGCCATGGCAGCTGACCAGTGTTTCGAACCTTCGAGGACATCATCGCAACAACAAGAACATCTACACCTGCCTGCAATGCACTGAGGTAGAGGATCTGCGGCCCATTCCCCGAACCAGCATCTCATCGACTCGGTTCCTTGAAGCTGGTAACCAGGGATGCAGGTGAAGGTGGCCACTTCGCCGTGGGCTAGCTGGGTCCCTTGACCAACCGGCTCCTCCCTATGCTGATACTGGCCATTCTGTCCGTACGGCACTTTGCACGGCACTGAAGAGAGACAAATTCAACAGATTAGCGAAGCAATTATCCCACCAGGAAAGCTGGTTTGTCGTAACAAAACAAAGCGTTGACATGGCAGGGTCCGTTCAGGATTGAACAGTGGGGATGGGCGGGATCAGCGGTCGGTGCATCATCGGTGTGTTAAAGACAATGACAGGGCTATTGACCTCGGCAAATTTTGATTGACAACCTGCGCTGTTTTTTTTAGCATTTTCCGCGCCAATACATTGCATCTTAACTAACCTGATCCCGAATGACAAGAAGTATTTTACATCTCTTTCTAAAATGTCTCAGATTTTCTTAAAGGATCTCATGGACAGCCACGTTGAAAAGGAAGAGTGAGGAGGGGCACTTGGAGGGATATGCAGCGCCGTGCCCAACTTACGCGTGCCACACTCCGGCGTGCGGGGTCTCCATCGGCCGCGAACGCATTTGGCCGTAACATTGGCGCTGTCGACGTTGAGGCCGTAACCTCGGCTGCACGTCACCTGGATCTTGGTGCCGTGGGGCATGCTCTCGTTGCCTTTTCCCAATTTTACCATTTGGACCCTCATGTAGGGGACGTCCGGTAGTGGAACGCACGGAGCTGGAAGGACCGAGCGATTGGCACGCATGAGTATAAAAGATGCACACCACCACCACGCGACCGCTCGCGAGGGGAGCGCCTTCCACATTTCGATAAGCGAGTTCAACCATGCATCCTAAATTGCTGAAGAAAATTAACATTTTTTGGTTCCATTTTTATTGGACGATTTAAACAGGGTGGCCACAGGTCAGGGAAGTTAGGGAAAAAAATAGTGGTCAGGGAAGTCATGGAAATGTCAGGGAAATTATCTCAAATAAAAGCAAAATGCTATCCCTGCACTCAATCTGCTAGCAGCTCTATCCCCAATCATTATGACAAAAAAAATTAATATGAATTAACGAGTAAGTTTTGGTCAGGGAATTTTGGATTTTAGTCAGGGAAAAGTCAGAGAAATTGAAAATGAAAATTTTGTTGCCACCCTGTTTAAAGCATCATTTCAGACTTGAAATCATAAACACTGAATGGGTGTATATACATGTCTAAGTCGACTCTTCAGAATCAATAAAGTACCTCAAACTTAGGGACGGCTGGTGGTCTAGATACCAAAGCAGGACGCTTAGCATAGATATTTCTGAATCTATGAAACTATATCCTAAATTATTACAATTTAACACAAAAAATAAATGAATTTACAACATGCAGCCACATGGTATCTGTAGCGTGGACATCATATGGCACAAATTTGTTTACATCGTTGACTGTTGTAAATTCTTATATTGCTTTTGTGTTAAATTGCAATCATTTTGTACACCTTAAGAAGCCGAATGACGAAACTTTGTATTCGATTAAACGAAAATAAAGAATTTGGTCGTGATAATGAAATCTCGTTACATCTGTTGGAATTTTTCCGACCATGGATCGATGAATACCAATAATTTATCCGTTTCAAATTGCGTGAGCAGATCTCATGGGTTTTCAACATAATCCGCACATTCAAAAGATATTCTGGCACTTTTGTGTCGTTGAACTGTGCATAGTGGATAAGATGGATGGCGTTCCCCTGTTAACGAATGGGAGGGGGAGGCCACTCGAGTGGAGTGAAAGTGCTACCCACTGGGTTGACGTTGTGCTTTCGAGGGCGACTTCTTGCGCCGCTTTTGCTGCATTGGCTGAGAGGACGAGGGCGCTGCTGTCAGCTCCCTCTTGCGTCTTTGGTACCATCTCAGGCGGGGATGCTGTCCCAGAATACAGCGGGGCAGCTGCTTAGGGCTCCACCGTCCTCCGATGCACGTGGCTCCTGGGGGTCCGTCCACCAGGGTGTAGCCCTTGTTGCATTCGTACATGATCTGCTTGTTGTTGGTCACTTTACGGACGTAATGCCGATAGTCGTACATCCCCATGTTGCCCACCAACAATACTTTGCCGAAATCAATCTGGCCCGGAAATGGACAGTAGACTGCGAAGGAAATGTTTGAGGAAATATAGCAACAGGAATGAGGTTCTGCTCAGAATTTCTTTAGTGGTTTAAAATTTAATTTTGTATTAATCTAAAAAAATAATATTATTTTTATAACTGGTTGGTCTTTATGTGCAAATTTGTGAGTAGGCCTACTGTACGTGACATAGAAATAATTTAAAATGGAAAACGAAAGAAAAAATGAGTAAACGTAGTTTCATTTCTAGTTATTTTCACAGATACAGACAGAATTGTTTTTTAAGAATATTTTCACAGATACAGACAGAATGGTTTTTTAAGAATGGAAAATTTAAAAATGTAATTTGTTCCATCACTATTTCATTTTTTTTCCCGAATATATTCATTAAATCCTTTATCATCGAAACATAGCTTAAAAGTGCATGTAGATTTTACATTTCAAAATGCACAACTTAAACGTGGAATGTATAGATGGAGGAATAAGAAAATACGTGCAAATGCTACAATGTACTTTCATCAATATAATTATTATCGCATTTCTATTATGCTCATGAATTTTTTCACAAAACTTGCTGCTGACCTTCCATGCAGTGTGGTGTATCCCCTTTCCATTGACCATAATCACAGTAAGTGATATTTTCACCCTTCAAGACATAGCCATCCTTGCACTTGAATTTGGCCTTCATGCCATGTTCCATCTTGGGTGCGATGACCATACCATGTTTGGGACGAGGGGGCAGTTTCTTGCACCGAGCTGTTGTCGAAGAAGAGGTAAAGGTACATGGCGGAGGAAATGATTCAAAAAAGCAGTTATGTCACCATGTCACGAACTCTCACCAGGAGCACATTTGGGAACGATTGTCCAGGTGCTGTTGTGACACACAGCTGGGGTGATGTTGTAGGTCATCTCGTAATTGGCGTTGCATTCCACGACGATCTCCACTCCGTGTGTGATTTTATCTCCTGCCGAATGATTTTGGATTTTACCATTCTCCACCTCCGGGGCCACGCAAGGAGCTAATGTAGAAAACAAGGAGAATGGAGAGAACCGATAAAAAGAGCCATCTTCAGCCAGCGATGCGATCCAGCTACATACCCATGCATTTAGGAAGCGGGTTTGACCACTGTCCATTCTCCAGGCAAGTGGTCGACTTCGCCACTCCCTCGAACTTCATTCCATCGCAGCAGCGAAAGATGACCACCGACCCATGGATGGTGTTGTTGTTGCCCTGCAACCAGCCGTTGTACAAAATGCCGGGAGTACCGCAGTCGATTTCTGTCAATGAGAACAAAAATGATGACCGTTATTAATAACTGTTACCGATAAGCCCTGCAAAGGGATTTGCATGTAACAGAAAAAAGATTAAAGTCTGTAAAAAAAAGTATTAGGCGCGTTTCATGCTATGATTCGAAGTAGGTAAAATCACACGAAAGATGGCGGGGAGTGAGTGGCAATCTTCTGTGTCGCGTGACTGAAAATGGCTGTAGTGACTATTCGCTCTTCGTGATTGGCTACTTATAATTTTGCCCTAGACATACATGTATAATGTGTGCGCTTCGAAGGCCCACTAGTGAGGGCAGTCCTAAAAGACCCAATGGACTGATGTTCAAAATTCTTTCTTCCTAGATGATGGGCAATGCGTATTTACAAATTGTCCATGAGTCCACGACGATGATACCCAAAGAAAAAACCAGACCAATCCCAGAATTAGTATCTCATCTCTTTCTTGGATTAATAACGAGATCTGTTTTTGAGGAAACCCTTGGCAACTTGGAAATTGTGGATTCCTGTGCTGACAGAATTGATGCTTGGCAATGGACCTCATGTTGATTTCATTCATCAAGACTCACGTCAGTCCCGTCTGTGACTTTCATCGAATGATTCGATTTCTGTCGGAGACATTTTCTTATAAAATTGTTCCCCAGTGATTTTATGATTTTTATGATTACGAGACGAGTTCTGAACTTTCCTGAATTCGGAAATGAATCATTTTTCGAGAAACGATTCGTTCTTCGATTCTTGAGATTCTCGGTTAGATGAGCGGGGGAGGTCGCAATGACTCTGCACATGTTTTGATCGTCGGCCTGAAACTTCGCCAGGAGAGTCTCGACAGATCCTTCTTCGAAAGCGATTCATTCACTGATCCCAAGATTCCCAGTCTTAATCGCATGTGGCCTTTGGGGCGAATCCTCAACGACCAATGATGTCCATGTGCCCCAAAAACTCTTATCCCCTAAAAATGGTAATGACGATGAATCTATTTTCGACGGATCTTCCCTCTGCTACCGGTGCGGACGTGCGGTGCATTGTGGAAAGAGGCGGGGCGGAGAGGGATTGAGGGAATCTGGGAATGTCCCTCGCCTCTCGTTTTTGCGTTAAAAAACCAAAAGATTGCCTGATGCTTTTGAAGTCGGAGGGACACCTTTGCAGTAGGGTTTGCCATCGTCGCTCCACTGTTTATCCGCCTTGCAGCGCCTCTCCGAGGCTCCCAGAAGCACGTAGCCCTCTTGACACAGGTAGCGTACCACCGAGTCGTACGTGGTCGAACTATAGATGGCTTGACCATTCATGGGGCTTTCCGGGTGGGGGCAGTGGACGGCTGGAAAAACAAAATGGACAACACTGGATTAATACTCGCCAGATGACAAAAGGACATAAGACTCCTTAAAGATAAAGCGGTCTCCAGCTGTGAGGGAATCACCCAAACACACATGCATATGTAACACTGCTAAAAACCTTTGCTTTTGACGTGAATACGTCTTTAAAATCGGTATACGGGTACATTCCCAGAAACTTTCGCGTCACGAAAAAGAGTAGAGAATTCAAAGCCCTATAACTCCAGTGGGAATTATCACATGGTGATATCATATAGTATATGCATGCTAACATGCTAAATATAAATGCTAACATTTTAGAACACATTTGCGTTTAAGGTAGGATTATGATATTCAGGTTTTATTCTTTTCCCCCACTTGTATGTTTTGGAGCATTTTTACTTATCCACTTTTATATCCTTCTGTATGACGTACTGTAATGGTCAAGCTACGGGAATTTTTACTGTAGGCTAACTATTAAATGATTCGAGATAGAATAGAGCCGTTTGTTCACATTTTCATGCTCTATATAGATCAGACATGTTAGGGTACTTCATATTTTCACTGTGGCAAAAATAGTTGCCTATATCACAGAATACGTAATATAAGTAGGTGCACTCCGTGTCGGCACTTTGATGTTTTGATGCGAAAAACACTATGGCGCCGCCCTGTTGGTTGAAGTTATATCTTCAATATTAACTCGCCCTCAGCCACGCCCTGCGCTTGTAAACGAATCGTATATAGGCAACGTGTCACTCGCCTGTGTTCTAAGGCACGTGGCCTTTGCGCGCGCTTATTAATTACCATAAACATGGAAGCCAATAAGACACAGGTGTTACCCTGTTCAGCTTTGACGATTTGGTTTCACGGGTTAATATGGGCGTGGCTTTATCTTAGTGATATAACTTCAACCAACAGGGCTGCGCTGCGCTGTTTTTGCACCCAAAAAAGCGGCGAGTGCACCTACTTATATTACGTATACTGTGCCTATTGTATCCGCGAATAGAAGAAATAGTGAGATTTCAAAGCTCACCATGTCCGGGATTTGTCTATTCTTTGTGCCGTTCTTCTCAGAAGAAAATACCATTCCGGGACTCCGGTGTCCGGTGTTCCTGTTTCAAAGTCATCTATACTGCGGATGAATGCATTATGTATTTGCATTTCAGGTCAGCGTCATACACTGCGACGTGTATCTGTAATGTTAAAACAAAAATTAAAATTTTTTAATGCAAATTATACATTTACGCAAATATACATGTTACCACAGCGTATATAACGCGGTTTCGCTTCATGTGAAATCTGTAAATTATGGGGCTAAATACATTGTCCCATTGCTAAATACATTGCTAAATACTTAAGCCATAAAAATGCCTAAAAATGCAATTTTGCCTGCATGCAGCGCATGTGAAAATTATTGAAATAAATAAAAAAGTCAAATTCCATATTTTCTTACTAAAACGTACGCAATGTCATAAAGTATTACATTGCTAGTCCATCATGTCCTCACGGAGGATTGTATTTGGCGGTTTTAGGGCGCAAGAAATTAAGCAACGTAACATCTTTGAATGTTTTTCATAGATCAATATTACACTTTAAAAAATAAATTTCATATTTTCGAATATTTCCAAAAAATGTTTTGATCATTTCTTTATGCGGAAACGATGAAGACATTTATTCGCGCAAACAAATTATCGTTCGCGTTGACCTTTATATAAACATCTCGTTATATGTTATAGAACGCTATTCATGAAGTTATGGTTTTATCTTTAACCCTGAAAATGATGACAGCCTATCCATTATACAATTATATACGGTAATTCGTTAATTAATCGTCAACTGCAATTCTGCAAACGTTGCGTTATTGAATTTATTGGTTTATCCGTCCATGAATTGCACTTTACAGCTGTGTATCCTCGGTTAATGGTTATATATTTAAAAGCCAAATGAGATTGGAGAAACTTTTTGATAGCGAGTGTTGCAACGAGACATCGTGAAAAACATACATTTTAATACTGCATTTTCAACCTAAGAAAATCATGCCGAGAAACTTTGCCATTTTCGTCCATTCCCTCATATTGGTAGTCGTCGCCTCGTTCTTGCCCTTGACTTCTGGTCAAGTTTTCAGTCAAGGAAGATACCCTAATGTCACTACGGCTCGACCGTACGACCTCACCAAAGTAAGTTCGCACGCACTTTTCTTTCTACAACATTATATCAGTATTATCAGGTAAACGCCTATGACGTCACTAACATGCTGGTAAAATTATGGTATATTCTATCACTTTAAATAGCTTTTATCTGCTGCACTGCTTAAATTGAGTGGAAGTATGATGACAAAACAATCGAATTATTGTAATGCCTCGCATATCACAGTATGTGCACATACACAGAAGCGTATGACAAATTGTTATAAAATGCAAAACGAAAACGTTTAAGCACATTTGAATTTCTGTTGATCGAATGGGATCTCATGATTGTGAATTGTTGGAAATCCTGTAGAATAAACGGGCCGTAAACGCATGTAAAATTGGGCAAATTGCACAGCAGAAAAATTGTTAGAGCAACGAAAACTTTGTTAAAAACTGAAAATGTTTATTTAAATATTGTACTTTCCCATATGATTTTTTTAAAATTTTGTGGCTTTTTAACCATGCGCGTTTTTAGTATCTGGGCCGTTGGTATGAAATCGAGAGATTTTTCCACTTTTTCGAAACGGGACTCATGTGCGTCACGGCGATTTATACATCTAATGTGGATTGCGGTACTATCAAGGAGTCTTCAATTTGTAAGTACGCAGTAGAACCCGGATAAGTAGAAACCCGATAAGTCAGGGAACTTTAAAATGTCTGGAAAAGCGAGGAAAGAATGACTTATTTTGAAAAAGTCTGGAAATTCAATGTTTCAATGTTGTCAACATTCACAAATTAATGCTTATATGTGGATATTTATTACATATTTTAAAAAAATTCTAACCTATTCTAAGGATAAATTTGCAAAATTCTCAACCGTTCTAAAGACAAATTTGCGAAATTTTTAAGTTTCCGAGGACAAATCTGCAACTTTTCCTATGTTTTTCGAAGACAAACTTGCACGATTTTGTGCAAATCTTTCAAAATTTTCCGAGGACATATTTTAATTTTTTTAAATCTATCTCGAGGATAAATTTGCACAACTTTCAACAGTTTAGGAAGACAAACTTGCCTAATGCGATGTCTCAGGGACGAGACCAATGCCTAAACACGAAATTCATTTTTTTCATATTCTCCTTATATACTGCACATAGCCTGAGGAACATTTTACACAATATTTTAATAATTCACGAGTCATATTAAGTGTGTCGCACAAAATGCGACACATTTAATGATCTGGGAATGATACCAGAGGTTAGTTTATTTTAAGGATAATTTATCTTGCAATAAATATTCCACTCAATGATGCACATTGTCCATTCATAGTTAATTTTTCATTGTACATTTACAGTTAAACCGAAAATTCGGAAATTTGATAATAAAACAATTGCCGAAGGGGATGTTGTAAGGTTAGAATGCTTTGTTGAAGCTGAGCCATCTCCAAAGGTAACATTTATCAACGTGGGCACTCAGGAACAATACTCGTTGGATGAAGATGCTCCTGTAAGTAGTATTAATGAATCACAGGCATGTGTGTATCGGTTTAATTTCTAAATGTTCTATCTTCCTTTTAAGGATGAAGCAATAAGTGTAAGAATTATGCGAGGTGACGGTGAGGAATTAACCGGGCATAGTTATGCGTTACATTTCGATCCAGCTAGCCGGAAACACGATGGTCTTTATCGTTGCATCGCAGAAAATAGTGGTGGGGTTGCAGAAGCCACTGGACACTTGGAAGTTCAATGTAAGAATGCATTAATTTGCAACATGTTCGTGTGAATTTTAAATGTACCTCACCTATTACCCTAAATTTCCATAAGAAAAGTAGTGTTTCTTTAATTTTTGTTTTAAAATGTATATGAAATTTATATTGTATGAATCGGTCTCGTGCATACTGCTAATTCACTTTCACAGTAGATGTAAATTCAAGAATGAATTTTCTTTAATTTCCTCTTTTTTCCACTTAATGGATTCTTCAGTGCCCTGCTGTGTGGGACGTTATTTATTAGTAAATAAGTTAAATTTATAACAAATATATGCTATAGTAAATTATTTAAAAATTTCAGATATCCCTGTGATACTCAATGCTACCGACGTGTTGCTTTCCTGGATTAATAATTCCATAAACATTTCTTGCATTTCATCTGCCATCCCTAATGCAACGATAACATATGGGAATTCAATGATAAGCCGCTAGATTCTACCGTGACTGTGCTAGGAACCGGATCGAGCAGCACGATAATGGTAATGTTCCCTGAATTTATAATGCAAAACCAGGAATGAAAATCTCCAGAAAATAATCGTTCGACATGTTATGATTATATCGTGCAGTGAATGGCATAATGTATATTTGAATAAAATGATTTAAATTTGTTTCACGACAATTGAATCAGCCTAAAAGTTTTACACGAAATTGGCTTATCTGTATTTTTTATCAGAAGCTCTTGCCATTTCTACGTGTATAATTTTGCTTTTGATAATTGCAGATTTTTCCTAATTCCAAAGTTAGTTTTGGCAATTACAGCTGCAATGCTAAAAACAAACTTGGAGGGCATAAACACAATATTAAGCTACTGGAGGCGACGACACCTGGACCATTGTTACAAGTGGTTTATAGCCCAATTACTGCGACCACAACTGTTTTTAAATTCCTTGGTCCTGAGGATGATGGAGGATTTCCCGTCACTCAATATGTTGTTAAATATAAACTTATTGATAAATCCTGGGATGACCCATCAGTGAAGATAAGGTGGTGGAAAAATAGTAAGATATGGGATTTTACATTTTAATAAAAAGACGCAGCTGCTGACTTCAGTAGCAGAAAGTAAACCCAAGCACGTTTATTATATTTTCAGATACGCCATACATTATCGAGAAATTGCAACCAGAGAGTCACTACATTTTTCGTGTTGCTGCAATCAACTTAGTGGGTACGGGCCCGTATAGTAATGAATACCCAATCATAATGCCAAAGAAAGCTGCCCCTGAAGAACCGAAAATTAATCGACTAGAAAGTGTACCAATTCAATTAAGTCCACACCCTGACCAGTAAGTTCCTTGGTTACCAGTGCTGTGTTGTCACTTTTTTGCACGTTCAAATGTGTTAATTAAGAAATGTTTATTTTAGGTGTATGAAAAAGGATTATTCTGATTTAACAAAGCTTAAAAAATGAAAATAACGCCTATAAAGTTTGCATTTCCTGTTTTGTTCCACAATGGAAAATGAAATGGAATTTTTATTTCTGAGTTTATGAAACACCTATTTTAAGAAAATTTGTCTTTCTTTTTTAAACTAATTTTGGATAATGGTTGTCCAATATATGAAATGCAGAATATTCTCTACTGGCAGACTGACTTGCTGAAGCTAATCAGGTTTGGAATGTATACAGTATGTAGGCGGATATTTCTGACGATGAAAGCAATTTTAATTCATTTTCATACTTAGATACAAAATGCAAGGTTTAGAAAGTTCTAATGTTAAAAATACATGTGCATTACATACATTGCTCCAATTACAGATTTGAACTATCTTGGGAAGAATCTAAAGATAATGGTGAAAAGATAACCTACTATGAAATCATTTATTTTTCTGTAAGTGGTTTGTGATTGCAATTCATTTTTTGATGTTTAGGTTATGTCACAAATTAAATTTCGTTTTTTAGGTTAGAAATTCAAGTACTCCTGATATTAAATTTGAAAGAGCTGGAGAGATGGTACAAATCAATGTCTCTAGTGCATCGACTTTGTATACGATTGAGGGGTTAAGTCCAAACACATATTACAAAGTGGAGCTAAGAGCTCATAATAATATTGGATTTAGTACACCAGATTTTGTGTACTTCAAAACAGCGAAAGGTACGTGTAACACTTTTACATAGTATCAATTAATAATTCATACATTTTAAAATTTCAAATTTATTGGCTATAGGAGTACATTTTGCATATGGTCACTATGGTGTATTGTATTAATGTATAATAATGTTTAATGTTGCATGGGTTATGTAATTTTTAATTTTGATATGATTTTTTTCTTTTCATCATATTTTTCCTTTTTAGATCCTGCTTCTGTTAGCATTGTCCCAGTCCCAACAGAAATTACGGATATCTGAGGCTTTTTAATTGCTTAACATGTTTATCTAATCGTATATCAAAAAATTAATTAAAGTTGAATCAATATGCACAGTTGGGAATTAGTTTTTACCAAGTTGTTATCATATAGCAATTCAAACTCTTCGTTCTATGGATACTTGCTTTGTGCCTTTGTTTGTCATAAAATTAGACAGACATTCACATTTATTTTTTCAACTTAACAGCATTCTATTTTGCATTTTATGGCAGTCGTTTTTAAATAAATAAAAAAGTCTAAACGCCATATGTTCTTACTAAAAAGCAATGTCATAAAGTATTACATTGCTATAGTCCACAACGGTGGATTTAATTTGGCGGTTTTAGGGCGCAAGAAAGCAACGTCACATCTTTGAATGTTTTTCATATATTAATATGACATTTTAAAAAATAAATTTCATATTTTCGATTATTTCCACAATTGTTTTGATCATTTCTTTATGCGGAAACGATGAAGCCATTCATTCTAACAAACAAATTATTCGTTCGCGTTGACCTTTATATAACTATCTCGTTATATGTTATAGAACGCTAGAGATTCAGTTAGGTTTTATCTTTAACCCTGAAAATAATGACAGCCTATCCATTATACAATTATATAATTCGTTATATAATCGTCAATTGCAAACATTGCGTCGTTGAATTTATTGGTTTATACGTCCATGAATTGCACTTTACAGCTGCGTATAACATACACAGCTTTTGGGATGACGTAACAGGCAGCGCACCCTTTGTTATATAACGCTCGGTGATAAGAGTATATAAAAGCAAAATGAGATTGGAGAAAACCTTTGTAGCGAGTGAAGCAACGAGACATCGTTTAAAAGTTACATTTTAATATTGCATTTTCAAGCGAAGAAAATCATGTCGAAAAACTTTGCCATTTTCGTCCATTTCCTCATATTGGTGGTGATCGCCTCGTTATTGCCCTCGACCAGTGGTCAAGTTTTCAGTCAAGGAAAATGCCCTAATGTCACTACGGCTCGACCGTTCGACCTCACCAGAGTAAGTTCGCACGCACTTTTCTTTCTACAACATTATATCAGATAAACTCCTATGACGTCACTAACATGCTGGTAATTATGGTATATTCTACCACTTTAAACAGCTTTTATCTGCTGCACTGCTTAACCTGAGTGGAAGTATGATGACAAAATGATCGAATGTAAGGGTGGGAGCACATTGAGACTTTTAAATTAAGAAATTTACTTATCGACCACTGGCGCCACCCAGTGGGCTAACAAGTGCTAATGCATTTTCAATTAGCACTTTT
>JAQGAO010000486.1:0-33805 GCA_034697705.1 Ommatoiulus sabulosus | reverse complement strand
GGTCAGGGAATTTTGGATTTTAGTCAGGGAAAAGTCAGGGAAATTGAAAATGAAAATTGTGTGGCCACCCTGATTTTGAAACGGTCAGGGGAATTCAGAGATATGAATTTGCATGCTCCAATATACCAAAAGACTAGCTGTTACAGCCATTTAGGACAACCTGGCTTTACATGGGAAGTGCCGAAGAAACTTGAGTACGTACTAATTTTCTTGGCGGTCTAACATGTTTTGTAGCCCGCCACGAAATTTTGAGTTATTTTAGTCATTGCTCCATCATGTACTTTATCAGCTCGGGTAATCTCAATGATATAATTAGTTTTTATCTTTAGTTTAATAGTTCGGTAAATTTTTTATCTAAATTTATGCTGAATACCACGCATAGGCTAGCCAGCCAAGCTTCCCTGCTGGGAGTAACTTACTGTAGAATGTACGTGATCAATTATTCTAAAATTGATGCGGTAGAATAGCCTCACCTGTTTTTCGGAAAATGGACAATTTGAGATCTTGCTAGGGGCGAAATTTGGGGTTAGGGTAGAGTACAAGTAATGTTGAATGATGCCATGTTTATTCGGCAACACGTGTTTTTAGCCAGAACAGTGATACCGTCCGTGTACTAATGATGCGCAACAATATACAGTGTAGCTGCTTTTTTATTTTTGTTTTATGCAATTTAAAATTGTGTTTGCGGCGCTTTTCCACATTTCCGATCTCAAATTTGCAAAAGTTTCCACGTTTTCCGAGTACAAATTTGCAAAATTTTCCTCGTTTTCCGACTACAAATTTGTAAAATTTCCCTCGTTTTGCGGTACCAATTTGCAAAATTTTCCACGTTTTCCGAGCACAAATTAGCAAAATTGTCCACGTTTACCGTGTACTAATTTTCAAAATTTTCTAGGTTTTCCGAGTGCAAATTTTCCACATTTTCCGAGGACAAAATTGCAAAACTACCCACTTTTTCCGAGCACAATTTTTTAACATTTTCCGAATACAAAATTTTTTCAAAATTTTTTTCAATTTTTTCAAAATTGACGTAGGTAAATTTAAAAAAATATTTTCCAGTGTAAATTTTTTACGTTGTCATTGGTCAGGGAATTTTTTTTTAAAACCTGGAAAAGTCAGGGAAGTTGAAAATGAAATTTCTGGGGGAACCCTGCTAAAGAAACCATAATACTGCGTTAGACTACCTTAATGTAGGGCCTTGCTTATCTTGAATGTCCGTAGGTAAGGGCTAGGAAAGAGTTCCTGAATCGTGGATTAAATGAGACTATATGAGAATGGAAATGCCAAAGATTGACACACCGCAACAAAAGTGAAAGTTACCGTAACTTTGCCTACATCCTTTCATCCCGCATCACAGATGTATACCAATGTAATCTACTTACTCTAAAAGCATTGTGCAATTTTAAAACTGGAGGGTTTAAAATCCGAGGGGTATTGGCCAAAAATGAACGTGGAACGGAGGACGTGGTATGGATAAAAGGGGAAACATTTCGGACATCTTTTGCGTAAATACAGCTTCTGAAAAATACTACATTGATGCATGTAACGTTTGACACTAAGCACTTCATACTTGCATGCTATCAGAATAGTGTCAAATACTTCCAATTAATGCTCGAGCAAAAATTGGTTAATTAGTATGTACTTCCAATTACCCGGAAAGGTTAGGAAATTCAATTCTAATGATATTCTGTGTTTTTTTGTAAAAAAAATGTATTATTCCTGAACAATGATCATATATTCAGAGAAATTGTATTGTTTTTTGGAGAGAAAAATGTCGTTTTTGGAAAATAAAAAATATATCGTTTTTTTTTTTTTTTTTTAAATCAATCAGTACTTTTTGAAAGAAGAAAAAAACTTGGCTAGCTTACTTACTGTACATGTAGATTGATTAGTATATTAAATTTCCCTCGAATAATTGGGGGTTCATTCTTTCTTCATTATTTTAATGCTAACAACAATTTACATCAAGTTCGTCGAATTCATTGACAAAAGTACGCATCTTATTTCTGTGAAATTTTGTGCATGAAGTTCGTTTTAAATTGATTGACAAAAGGTATCGTTCTGTGAACGTGCATCAAGTTATCTTCTAGTGATTCGCAGCGCGGACAAAATGAGAAAAAAGTACGTTAAGCCACGTACGTTAACACTCGAGGCAAAATGATTTCATGTTACTTATTGTTGTCACTTGTTTCTAGACACATAAACATAAGTTAATTCTAACCCAAGTTTGTTTCCAAAATCATACATGTACATTATGCAATTAAACATCATCAAGAACTTATGCACTCATCATGCACTTAATCAACAAGAAGTTCTTCTATGTTACATAAGTTAATGTATCCAGAACATAAGTTCAATACAATTCTTTACCCTGCAGTCTGTACATAGTACCATTTGTCAAGGGAATCATTATACAAATTAAGTCCGACTAAGCAGTCTGGTCTTGATGGACCCCAACATCACAATTTAGTTGTATTTCCCATAGTTGGGACTTCGAGGAAGATGGAATAGGAAGACGGTCATGGCCGATTTAATATAGGAACTATCTCAGCTGTCGCCTGGAGAAATTGTGGGAAACCATGAAAAAACACAATCGAGGATAGCCGATCCGGGAATCGAACCAGGGTATACCGAATGCAAGACGAGAATGTTAACCTCTAAGGCACCTAAATTAATGTATCCAGAACATAATTTGATGCATCCAGAACATAAGTTGTTGCATCCAGAACATACGTTGATGCATCCAGAACATAAGTTGATGCATCCAGAAAATAAGTTGATGCATCCAGAACCTAAGTTGATGCATCCAGAACCTAAGTTGATGCATCCAGAACCTAAGTTGATGCATCCAGAACCTAAGTTGATGTATCCAGAAGCCAGTGGCAACACTTGGCATCAAGAATTTCCTCACGTTTCCTCCAGTGTGGGTGTTGTTCTACAATGGCTTTAGTCATGTTCGCCGAGAAAGCACCTAAATAACACGATTTGTTTCGTGTTCCCATCATCGCAACTCTTTGGACACGCAACGCTCTGGCACGAAATCAGCGCCACGTGCATTGATTCCCCCCAAAGCGTGCATGCAACGCAACGATGACAGGCTAATCTACCCTTCGCAATATCGGTTTTCGACGAACAAAATACATACGATTGCTGGGTAAACAAACTAATCTACTTTTAACAATGACGTATATGGAAATGGTGGATTGCCCCCCTTCCTCGTAGGCCAGCGAGATGATTAATTGCGCGTATTTGCACGGTATCTTCGTATCCACAGGGTCCCATTCGCAGATTTCAATGCTTAATGGCAAATGACTTTTTTTTTCACCCGTTATTTTTACGGCGTTGTTGTTATTGAGCTTCGCCATTCATTCACATCCCCGCAGTTTTACAGGTTTGCTCCGAGACTTAAAATGCTGCGCTCATTTCGTTCGCGGATGTTTTCCACGAGCTTTTGTGCTCTCTGTTTATCCGTTTCTGCGCAGGCAGGCTTAGCTCCGGCGAAATCTGTTTTGCGATCCTTTAAGACGATGCCTCTTCAATTATGCTAATTTTTTGGGAGACGAAAAGGAAGTTTTTGGGGAGGTCTCTTCAATGGACTCGAAGTGCTGTCAGTTGCACGACCGAGATGCCGAGGGAATGTTTGAAAATTGCTGAGAGCGTTTCATGGACACCTCTTAGGCAGGGGGGAAAAAATGTCAATATTTGTGAATGAATTATTTGAAGAAATATTAAATTGCGGGATGATGATGGTAGAAAACGTTGTTGTTGATATTGGGGACACTGCGGATGAAAACTCCTAAGACATGTCCACGGAATTAGACTAATGGGAGCATCTTTCGTTTTTCACTTCATAACTAGGTACATCCTCTTGATTAAATTAAACGAAATTTATTTGAAGCTGCACAATTTGTTGCAATGGATTAGTGAATCCTAGAGCTACCTGTAGATGCTTGTTATATAACGTATTTCGTTATGGGTGAAGAAATGAATTTGTCGAGTACTCAAATGACGTCATACGTTAAAATAAAATAAAGCATACGCATTTATGACTTAGATGAAAGTGTGCAAAATACATATGTCCATCACTTAACTTTTTCGAGTCAGTTTCATTTAAAGCTGTTTCGAGTCAGTTTCATTCCAAAGTTGAAAATTTTCAATCTAATACATGTAAAATGTTTCCAATGTTTCACCATTGTGGTAATTAGGCAAGAGGCTGCTCCGCATATCTTTATACAGAGTGAAAATAAATGATGTGACAATGACTTTAGTAACTATAGATGTTTGGTAAACGTCTTGGAAAGCAAGAATTTGTGCCAGGGAATGTTAGGAAGTTTGATGTTCAATATTGGATGTGCACCATCAGACCGTATAGTAGTGTTCATCTCCAGAATAGAACAGTGTTTGAAGTTTTACAATTTGCTGCAATTATTTTCAATGTCATAGTTGTCAGATCTCTGGAAAACTCCTTATTCTTGAAGAGCTTACATGTAATGTATCGCACTATTGGAGGCGTCAAAATGAATTAATTTCCTTCAGCTTTTTGGTAGGCGATCTTTAATTTTTCCCAAATATAATAAATAAAAGAAAAAGATAAGTAATGTTCAGTGTGCACTCTAGAAATGAAAAATAAAATTCGACTGTCGTTTGTATTAATTGTTCTTTGAAAGTGAATGTAATCTTTGTGCATTTTCTTCGTTCCAGTCTTTGGAGAGTACTCGCCGGATGCTACAGTATTGCGAAGAGGTAAGGTAGCTTTTGCATTATCTAATTGTCGGTTAATTGAGTGTTTGTTGGCTCGGTAACACTTGTTGGTAATTGTTTCCATTCCCACTGCCTCCACGCCTGGGGAATGGGCTTATTCAGGGCTAAATGCTTGAGGGCTAATTCCGAATTTCGAGGGCATTGACACTTGAGATCAGTTCGCAACATGGTCAACGCTAAACTCCCATGTGACGTGATATCCGGTTAACCCAAATGACAATAGAACCAGCCAATGGCTATTTTTCCTTGAAGAATTGATGGCTATCTTGTTAATAATCTTAGTAAAGATTGTTGGGCCTTTCTATGAATAGTTTTATTTTTAAAATTTCTTAAATTCAATAGCTGCTTTTTATCGCGCTTAGTTTTATGCTATTCATGACACATTAAGCGCGTGTCGTGGAGTGTTTTGTGATAGGAGGACATCAACGAAATTATCAAACCGAAAACAAATTTCTTTAGACAGTCCCGTATATAATGCGAACAGTGTTTGTTCGTATATTTCGCTTTGGTTTAAAACGTGACACGCCGTAAGCACTTCGCCGCATTTATTTGATACCAAATACGTTGAACAATGGTGTTTTTTATTGATAGAAAGAAGTACGTTGTTGATTGCAGCTTATTCGTTCAATTAAACTCATGTTGTTTCCATCCCGGTACGCAGGGTGTACATAAAGTCTTTCCTTCATTAAGAAAAATCGTTAAGTGTAAACCATGTTTCGTAGAAACGTGTACAGGGTTCCCCCAGATCTGGAAAAGTCTGGAAACTTGAAAATGTCTGAACAATTAAGTATGGGAAGAATGATTTATTTTGAAACAGTCAGGGAAAGTGAACGTATTAATGTTGTCACAATCCAAAATTGTTGTTTCTAAGTGATTTGTGCAGGGCCCATTTGCAAACTTTTTAAAATTTCCCAGTATAAATTTGAAATTTTTTTAAGTTCCCGAAGGCAAATTTGCCAAATTTTCAACTGTTTCCGAAGATAAATTTGAAAAATTGTCAGCAGTTTCTTAGGACCAATTTCAAAAATGTTCCACGTTTTCCGAGTACAGATATGCAACATTTTCGACGTTTTCCGAGTACAAATTAGAAAAATTGTCAAACTTTTCGTAATACAAATCTTGAAGATTTCTAACCCTTTCCAAGCGAAAATTTTCAACTTTTCGAGGACAAAATTGCATAACTTCCAATCGATATTTTCCTAAGTCAAATTTTTAAAATTTCAACCTTTCCCACGTACAAATTTGCAAAACTTTTGCACATTTTTTGAAGACAAATTTCGTTATGCTAATTTTGTAAAATTTTCCTATGTGCAAGTTTATCTTTAGTAAATTTTGCAAAATATTAAATATATTTTTTTATGTCAATGTTGAAAAATCGTGGATGGCATTGGTATATGTCAATTTTGATCTTGTCTTGGTCAGGAAAATTTGTTTGAAAATCTGGAAAAGTCAGTGAAGTTGAATATGAAATTTCTGGGGGAACCCCGGAGTAGTTGGCGGTATTCCACAGGTAATCGAATGAAATTTGTTTTCTTGTGTAATTTTCCACGTTTCATTATGTTTTGGGAAGTAATTATGTTCACGAATTTCTGGATAGTTGGAAATCCACCAGGACACAAATATACGTAATCTTGCACAGCCTTGAAATGTGCAACTTGCGCCAAATAATCCAAATGTGCAAACCAAACAAGGATTTTTTCTTAAAAAATTCGTAATGCGGGGAAAGACTTTACTGGCACCTTGCACCGCACAACTGTTAAATTCAATTTTACGAGATGGGGCTTTTTTCTTTGCTGTTTCATCAGCAGTTGAATTCCCCCGAGTTTGTTCGAAGATTAATTGCAGAGCGTTTCATAAGTTCGCATCACTTTTTATCATGTTTAATGCTCTTTAAAATTCGTTCTGCGAGTGATTTCGTGGCTTTTTTTTGTGTCAGATTGTGAATGGGAGAAATGAATTTACCCGAGGATTCCCCATAGATTCTATGCGCGTGCGCACTAAGGTGCACCCATTGAGCGAAGAAACCATATCGGTGAATGGGCTTTAGTCGATGATTGTTGAATACGAGCTTGAATTCCGAGTTTTGAATTCTGGGTCTTCGATGGGTCGATTCAACGAACGGACAATGACCGACCTAGAAAACATTCTTTCTGTATCACTTGTAAATTAAAGGTCGAGCTGAGACGTACGGGTCAACCAATGGCAGCGAGTCGCTGTTGGTGTCGCATTGCCACTCACCTGTCTCGAAATGCGTAGCAATGAACACGTGACATTTACGAGTTTTCATGCAGGAAAAAAATGTAGCAGAAATTGACATTTTGTGTTTATTTATTCTGTCCACGCTCGCGTCACTATCTCAGTACGTAGTTGACGTCTTTCTTTTCATGAAAACGACCTTTGTTGGTTTCAAGTTTTTTTTTTATATATATATGTTGAAAATCCATTCGAATTTAATGGTATAAAAAAGCAACGCTCGGTGAATTTTAAAGAATGCACAGGGACGAAATCGGTGAAAAGCTGAAGTTTAGATGTTTTTTGTTCGTTTCTTGGTTGACAAACATTAGCATATTTCTTCTGGAAATATTGTGGAATACCACGTTGAATGCTGATTCAAATGGCGAGCAGATTGCAGACATATGCCTGATATGCCACTCGTGCATGACGACAAGAACTTTAAAAAGTGAGTTTTTCGGCTAAATCTGTGAAGAATCCATGAAGTGGATTTAAAAGAATCTTTTGGTGGCTTTTGCAAAATAGCTAAATCGCAATTCTGGCATTTGACATCGACTCATTAGTCGCTACGTGTCGGGTCATATCGATCAGCTGATGTACTTTTTGACAATCAAACTTTCTGAAAATTTGTATTAAACTTACAGTGTAAGTAAGATTTCATGGCTGATTTTTTTACTTTAACTGGTTTGTTAATTGCCACAAACTTGCACATTTGTCCGAAAGATAGCTTAGAAGTTTAATTAAATACAGCATTTTTAAGTATGATCTCTCAATCAGGAAAATGAACAACTTTCGATCAAACCTGATGATCGATACTTTACTGTAATTGCAAATTATATATTGCATTCTTATTGAGGGAGTAGTTAGGTCTCCATTTAGTAAATTTTGACATTATCATGGTAGAGTGCGCTGCTATCTTTTTAAGCGGGATTTGATATGTCTGTACAGCTTAAATGCCAGCGTGAACAAAAGTGCGTGCCTTTTATGTTACCCTATACAGATTTAGATTTAGGGCATTTTTGGTTAAATTTATGTTAAAAATTGCCGTCTAGCCACCGCTATTTTCCCGTAATGCACTTACATTTTTGTCAATGAAAACCATATGCAATACCTATAAAGCTTATTCAAGAATACCTTATTTTATATAAAAATGCCTATAATTGACTATTGTGCTAAAGGCTTAAATTGAGATTCATTTGCAAAATGGGTTTGATTCTTATTAGTTAGAAAATATCATGGACAATAATGATATTCACATTTAGTAATGTACTTGAAGACGCTGCATTTCTTAAAAGCAAATGAAGTGAACAAAAAATTAAATTGGGCACAAAATTGATGGAAATTGAAAGATACTTTTAACGCGGGTCCACACAACCAGTAATTTTGAAGGCCATTATTTTTCAGATTTAAGTGGTTTGGGTTTTCCAAAAATCGTTTTTCTAATCATTCCCGATGAGCATGTTTTCCCCCATCGGAAATCATACTGATGGTGTTTCAGATGGTTTTATGCATCATTTGAGAAATCATAACATGCAAATATGGGTGGCTTATTGCTTAATACTTTCAAACTGAACTAAACCGTCTAAAATCATATTTTAAGTAATACATCAGTGATGACTTTGTTTCAAACTGGCCTTTGTAATCCTGTTGCAATATACATGTATGATTTCCTTGGCAACAAATGGATTTGCAAATCCATAGTTACAGAAATTTTTCAAACGAGAAATGTTTCACCTCAAATGGCTGCAATAATGAAAATTGTGTTGAGTTCGTTGCGTTCTCAGACAAATAAGCACCCCCTTTTTTAAGGAGCTATAAAGCGTAAAGATCATGTCTAGCTTTTCGGCTTTAGGAAAACTTCCCTAGACATTAACGATCGTCTCAAATGGCAGCATGATTCCAAGTTAATCCAAACTCCCATGTCCCTCAACTCGACCGGCCGTGTTGAGTTTTCAAGACATGTGCAAAACAAAATGCGTGTAAATTGTTGCTCGCCTGTTCATCTCCAGAGATTGATTCTCAACATGCAAAGACGGATTTTTAACAATTTTCGAATTGAACCAAGGAGGCCAATGTCAGTGCAACGTTCAATTTAGGACAGTAACCCTCGTGGCCTCGTTGATCCGGAAGTCGAGTGCCCTTCATCGGGAGACAGTGACGTGGTTGCTTTACCATTGGCAGCTCTAAGGTTTCTGCGCAATTTGAGCGTTATTTTCGATAATTAATTGAACCACCTACGTTGGCATTAGCACAAAGAGCAGAAGTTGGCGATGTGGAACTACGTCTTTGGAGGATGCAGTGAGAAGTAGAGCTCCTTTTAGCACCAGAATAATGTCGTTCATTCGCGACAAATGACGATAACAACGCCACCCTCTATCGAGCCTCTGAGTCCCCCTCCGTCTCCCCATGACATTTCTGAGGTACGGAAGAATTGATGACAAACCTTCCTTAATGGAATTCTGTTATTGAACTGATTAGGATTGGAGTAGATGCACCTTATATTGAGCTAGAAAGGGTGAACTAAGGTACGAATTTAAATGTCATCCACAAATATATCTGATGCTTCACCCATCGAATATGTCGTCCTATTTTCTGGAGTGGTTGGAGTACGGATAAATATGTAGACATCTGAAATTTGCAATTGGACCAACTGCAGATTTTGTAAACATGCATATATCACGTACGTGACCTTTCATTCGTTCCATTGGCGAAATTGACCCGGAGGCAGTGCCGTGGCACGTTGTTTTAGTTGTTGATTCGGTCAAAATATCACGTGATGTACATGTAGCACCATTCCTAACTCTGCATGAGGTCAATTGTCACGCTTACTGGAACGTTTGCAGATGAACAGTCTCTGGAAAACTAACAATCTGATAAAAAATGAAGATTATATATATAATCTGGTAAAATCCCCTGCAGTAATGCAATTAAGTGAGTCCTTCATAATTGATATCAGTCTTGTTGCTGTTGTGTTTTAGTATTGTAGTAATGAAATGGCTAAGGTTGAGAAATATCGATTGAATCAAAGGTTATTTTACTGCAGTAGTATGTTGTTTGGGGAAGGAAAAGATAGAATATTTTGCGCTTATAAAATTCCAATATGTTTTTAATGAGTTGATCAATGAAATTGCAAATTAATTGAGTATACTTGGATTAGGTTGCTAGGCACAAAAATGTGCTTTTCCCTTATGGTCCCCGGGTGGAAACCAGCGGTCGACTCGCGTTTTTACGTACCTCTAGGGACCCCAAAATGTTCGTAAAATAGAAAATCCTTAAATGGGAATGATACCAAAAACGTAAATGCAAAATGAACTCACCTTTAATTGTTAGATTTAAAAAATTCAGCAAGAATATAAAAAAAATTACACTTACCTCGACCAGAAAAAAATTCACGCAGGACGTTCTCGAAGCTGTTAATTTGGAGAATTTCTCAGATTGACTTATTTGGCTTAGGCTGCTTGACACAACAATTTATTCTCCCTTATGGTTCCTGGATGGAAACCAGAATACTGTCGAATCGCGTAAATTTACGTACCTCTAGGGATCCCAAATAGTTCGTAAAATTGAAAGTCCTTAAATGTGAATGTCACTAAAAAACGTAAATGCAAAATGAACTCACCTTTAATTTTTAGATTAAAAAAATCCGCAAGAATATAAACAAAATTTACACATACCTTTAATTGCCAGACAAAATTACATACAGGACGATCTCGGAGCTGCTAATTTGGGGAATGTCCCTATCCCGTAAGGGTTGGAGCACATTGAGACTTTTAAATTAAGAAATTTACTTACCGACACTGGCGCCACCCAGCGGGCTAACAAGTGCTAATTGAAAACGCATTAGCACTTGTTAGTCCGCTGGGTGGCGCCAGTGGTCGGTAAGTAAATTTCTTAATTTTAAAGTCTCAATGTGCTCCCACTCTAAGGGAAGTTGTAAAAAGAATACACACTGTATTAGAAAGTTGTTCGTAAAACGGAGGGAATTTGTCACTTAGTAAATTGATTTCGTAGTTGGATAATTTTTGAGACCAGAGCATAAGTTCGTAAAAACATATTCGTAAATAGGAGCTGGTGCGTAAAAACTCGAGTCGATTATAAACACCTAACAATTATTGTAATTTTTATTTACGTCTGAGTTGTTTGTTTGGTTGGTAGGTGGGGGTTTAGATCGCAGTGCCTGAATTGGAAAAGTAAAGTTTGGTACAACTATATGCGTGTACTGTATGTGTAAATAGGAGCAAGTTTAGCAGCGTTATGATACCATAATTTCGATGCCATTAAATTATTGAACGTAGATACGTCACTACGTAGTCAACTGGTAGCTGCCAAAATCTTAAGCTATTAAAACGCCATTATAACGCCTAATTAATGTGTTCCCCGTGGGAATTCCAAACAACCTGTGGAAGCGATGGATTTGAAGCATATCGCATTTTCATCACCTTGAACGTCATGTCTCTATAATTAATACGCCCTTTCATATTTTGGAATTATTAATTATGTTTTCGATTTATTCACTGAAATGGGCATCGAAACTGAGTCGCGTAAGCCGCTGTGCAATACAGGATGTGTTGCCATCCTACGCAATTTCCATTAATTAATTTTCTCGAAGCTATGGGTCTCGAACCCACTTTTTTTTCTGGTATATTTGATGAAACCTGAACAAGCGAAAAAAATGCGTGGAACATGCATTAGCAACGTTGGGTCTATTCACAATGGATAGATAAAAATTGCAATGTGACGTTAGCAATATTGCGTTATTTGAAATTAAGGTATAGACCTTCATGCAGTTTAAGGGGGTCTGTCTCTTGATAGTCGGGTACACACTAGCCACCAAACCAAACTAAAAACCAAAAACCCCAAACTTTCGACGTGAACTAGTTTCTATAAAAAATTAATACAAACTAGTTTTGCAAAACCTGAGCGTACACACTTCAACAAACCATATCAAAAATCAGCTGACGACAGACAATATCACTAACTAATTTCATCGATATCGGGCAGACGAAGCGTTGATAGCAGCGCCACCGCCAACAGGTTTGGCTATTTCCCTTTAATTTCACCGACACTCGAAGACGGGAACGCTAAACTTAGTTTGCAAACTTGATTTTCTAGTTTTTAGTTTGGCAGAAAGTTTTCTTCGCCATTTTTTTCGTTGCCACAACCTAGAAAAGTTGCAAGTTTGGAGGTTTTGGTTTTGTGATATCCTGTAGTGTGTACCCGACTTATGGGAATTTTTTTCTAATTTTTTACTGTGAAATTCAATATTTTCGATACAAATTTTTGCGTTTTTCTCCATCGAGGGTAAATAACAGGACGTTTCACATTTTCAGTTTTCCAGAGCGTTAATTTTTCATTAATTTAAATCTTAGTTTTCATTTTTTTTAAAAAAAACGCCATCTAACGATCAATACATGTAACAAGGAAAAACAAAGTTTTTAATAAATTTAAAACTAACGCGTGGGTTATATACAAACAGGAAATTTACCAATCTAATGGAGGGGAAAACTTTTATCGAAAATATTTCATTTTGTGCCTAAAACTATCTTCGAAAAAATTTCCATAGAGATTAGATATGATCTTGAAACTAAATTAGAAACTTAATTCCTTTACTTAATATTGAAAACCCCAGTTCTTATACTTAATATTCAGAAACCCAATTCTTATACTTATTTCCTTTCGTTATCTAGAGACAGAAAAAGTTATGGAATATATACATATTAATGTCTTAAACTACTAGCGTATCTTCGAACAAATTCCCGCGGAGGATGGATCATTTTGAAATTGATCTAGAAGCCAATTCCTGTAGATTTTGCCTTTGTTATCTGGAAAAAAAATTATTGAAAGTTCCATTTTTAATTTTTAACTCTAGAATTACCAGGAAAGTTAAATTCATTTCTTTAAAGTTACATTTAGCCGCTGATTTTCATAGCAGTTGACAAAATCAAAATTTACTTGTCACTATCCTTCAAATTATGTTCAAATGCTCATTGCAAACAACTTTTTTTATATACTGTATTATATACGCATTATGTTTTGTTTACATCACCTGTGTGCAATACTTATGCTATGGCTTTGAAACATGACTGTTACTAATATGTGTTAAAACATATACGAATTATTTAGAAATGATAATTACCCATTTTTCACAGTTGCTTACTGAAATTATATGTGGTCCCCATGGTAAAATTTGATAAAACGTCTCAGAAAATTTATGATTTATGTTTCATTTCCGAAAAATTGATATACATGTACATGTTTAGTAACATATTTGTTACAAAGTCATAAAATTTGAAAACATTGCAGTAAAAATTTAAATACGTGTACATACATGTACATGTATACTGATTAAAAAATCGCACTAGGGTCCATATGGACTCCATGGTAGTTCTAGGGTTAAGCAAACTATCTTCGAACAAACTCTCATATAGAATGCACCCCTAGGGCAAACTCTTGAGGATATTTCACGTACTTTTAAGAACGAGCCCGATTTTTTTAAATCAAAGAAATGTTTATTATTTTTTTTAAAAAAATCTCAGTAATTTGGGCGTCCTTGAGCACAAAATTGCAGACAGCAGCCGCATCCAAACCTCGCGTAATGTCAGGACATAAACTACGGGTTTAGCCTGGAGGACGCTTTTATATCCGGCAAGTAGATTACCGGAAAGTGCAAGGTGACAGCTAGGGAGGTGATTTATTAATGCAGAAAGTAGGAAAATTGGGCTAGTGGAACTCGTTTGGAACTGCCCCTTGAAATCAGGCAATCACCGCTAGCCGTTGCGCTGCGAGGTTATGCCAACTTGAAAGCCATCAGGAGTGACCATTTCCGCATTTTTAGCCGAGCTCTCATGGGACGTTTGGCCTTGGCCTAGCGAAGGCAGATGCTTTTAAGATAGCCACGTGATCTCAAGATGTCCGCTTTTTTCCCCTCTTCCAATCACAAGTTCGTCAATATTTCAGGCGCGAAACGTTTCCGAGTGATAACGGCAGTTTGACCTTTCGCTCGCCAGGTGGAAGGGCCCCACCTAATGGGCTTTTCCTCCCGCTTAATGGAGTTCCTCGTGTTATGTGTGTGTTTGCTTACCCCGTGTTTATTCGCATAATAATGGTACCCGAGTCGGGAAATAATTGGCGAAGAGTTGCTGTTTCAATTTGCGTGCTGAGCGGCGACGCAGAAGTGCGCTTTGGCAGATTAACGAACGCTGGACGTACAGGGTGGCGCGGATGTTTGTTCCGGTCTGGGATTCGTCTTACCGAACGGGATTTGTTCCACCATCCTAATTGCACGAATACTTAACCTTACCCTTATCATGAATCGAAGAGACGCTTTAATACGAATTTTTTATAGTACAGGGTACCCCCAGACCTTGAAAATGTCTGGAAAAGTCAGGGAAGAATGGGTTATTTTGAAAAAGTCAGGGAAATTCAACGTAGTCATGTTGTTGTATTCTAAAATTAATGCTTTTACTTTGTTTAGCTCAGGGCCCATTTTTCCACGTTTTACGAGTACAAATTTGCAAAATTTTCCACGTTTTCAGAGTACAAATTTAAAAGAATTTCCACGTTTTTCCAGAATTTGCAAAATTCTCCACGTTTTCTGAGGACAAAATTTAAAAATGTCCACGTTTTTCTACTACACATTTGCAAAATTTACCACGTTTTCCGAGGACAAAATTGAAAAATTTCCCACGCATTCCGAGGACAAATTTGCAAAATTCTCCACGTTTTCCGAGTACAAATTTTCCAAATTTTCAACGTTGAGTACAAATTGGAAAGAATTTCCACGTTTTCCTAGTACAAATGTGGAAAATTCTACACGCTTTCCGAGGACAACATTTTAAAATATCCCACGTTTTCCGAGGACAACATTTTAAAATTTCCCATTTTTTCGGGGACAAAATTCTCCACGTTTTCTGAGTACAAATTTGCAAAGTTTTCCACGTTTCTCGAGGATAAATTTTCAAAATTTTCATTAGTAAATTTTGCAAAATGTGTAACTTTTTGACAGTGTCATTGGTCAGGGAATTTTTTTAAAACCTGGAAAAGTCAGGGGGAATCCACTAGTACCAACTAATTTCTAGTCCCCGTTCTAGGGCTATGGGCGAATTGTTTTAATTTCTTCGTTTAAGAAGAATTTAGAAGTCGGATATCGCAAATTTTCCCCACAGTAGGAAGAAATCGCTTTATAAGAATTTTTTATAGGACGAAATCATTTCTGGTCATCGTTCTAGGGTTATGGACGAATTAATTTCTTCGATCGATTAAGACGATTTCAGGAGTCGGATATTTTAATTTTTTAGCTATAACGAATGGTTTTTCCTAGTTGTCGAGTATTCGCGCTAGGTTTCGTTAAAACTAACTTTTGTCGATATTTCATTGAAAAAAGATTCGTTATAACGGGAATTTTCCGATCAAAATTGCACCACCTTCCCATTCATGTACGTGGGGTTGGATTTCATCCAAACTTCGAAGAAACTGTAGTTGTTGTTGTTGTTGTTGAAGTCATGTTTTGTCTAACTTCTGATAACACGAACTACGGTTTAAACGAACAAAACATTTGACGTCCCTTGATATTCGCCTTAAGGATGTTCGACTGTATTTGATTTTTTTTTTGTCAAAGATTGGTGAAAGAAATCTAATTCTCGACTAGGTTGAGGACAAAATTTCAATCGAAAAATCAATCAGTGATGTCATAGAGGTGGTTAATTTGAAAATCATTTTTGAAGTATATAAATGGAAAGTGTGTGGAACACGCTATGTTTATTGCTGGGGATTCATAAATTTCACAGTCCATGATGAACATTTCGAAAAAATCAATTGCATAATTTTTTCCTTAGGGGATACTATCACTTTGTTCGAAATTCATCAAACGTTCGTTCCGAAATATTAGCACAGTTTATTAAATTACTTGGATGGTGAGAAAAATTCACTCGGTGTAGGTTGTGGCAAATTAGATGAAAATGGAAAGAAATGGTTAATCCGAAAATGAATTTTTTTAGATCTAAATGAAGAGTGTATTATTATTTTTTCTTTGTCTATTTTTTGTGTCAAAGATCGATGAAAGAAATCGTGCATCTCTCATTCTCGACTTGGTTGGCAACAATAATAACATTCGCCATGTTATAATACGTTAATGCATAAAAGATGAAATTGGAAAAAAATGGTTAATCCTAAAAGATTTTTTAAGTATCTAAATGGAAAGCGTGTGTTATTATTTTTCCTTTTTTTTTTTGTCAAAGATCGATGAAATAAACTGTGCATTCGCTCATTCTCGTCTTGGTTGGTGGAAAAATTTCACTCGGTATATTGCTGCGTAAAATGTGCAAATGAAAAAGTGGCATTATCCGAAAACGCTTTGTTAATGTTGGAGGGGTGCACAAACTCCACCCATTTCATGATTGAACATTTCGAAAAATCAACTATATGTTGCAAAATTTTCTTCTCGGATTAACATGCTTCGTTTGCATTTCATCTAACGTTCTTGCAACATTAAATTGGAACCATTATCGAAATAATTCGCATTTCATCAAAGTATTTCTATCGTTGCTTTTGTTAATAAAGTCGAAATCTGAATAAATTCGGATACGTAAATTATACGTACGAAAAGAAAATAACATGCATCTGTAATATCAGGGATTCAGTTTTTCTAAATTTTGCAATTGCAGGATATCGCAGCATAATCTACACTAGTAAAAGAATGCGAAAATGTGTTAAAAATAAGCTTAGACCAGACTGAGTGGTTCCCAAACTTTTTTGGAATACTGCCCCCTTTTAGAGCTAATATTTCATTATTGTCCCCCTCCTTGGCAAAATTCTCAACTTTTTCAGAATACAAATCAGGAAAATTTACAGCTTTTTTCGAGTATAAATTTGCAGAAATGTCAACATTTTCCCGGCAATCCAACGATTTTCAAAATCGTGGATAACTTAGGCATACATATGTCAATTTTGTCGTTGGTCAGGGAAATTTGTTTAAAAACCTGGAAAAGTCAAGGAAGTTGAATATGAAATTTCTGGGGGAACCATGTAAGTATTTCGACATTGTATTAAAAAAAATTCAGCCCTCGATGTTCGATTCTCCCAAGAATGCATTCTCGACCTTCGTGCTTTGTCCAGACCCTCTGTCTGCTCTTTTACTGTCCCTTCCAGAAGAGCTTGAAAAGTAAACAACGCCACTTGCTTAAGCAAGCGGCGTAAATGGGCCTTTCGATGCCAAAATACCGTGACAACACACCTTAATTGGCGCCTAGCAACCTGTCACGTGCGTCCATGGCAGTTGCTATTTGACTAAGGGATGCATGTTTTCAACGCCGCCGCTGCTCTTACCAGTTGCCGGGAGCCCATTTGTGTACCAAGTTTTTTTTAGTTTCCCGTAATTTGCGGGGCTATCATAAAGTCCTTGTTCTTTTTTTTCTTCTACGTGTTTATGTCACGAGGGCAAGTGACCTGCCCACGCATGCGCCGTGCACCAGAAGCCGTGGCGACAGCTACATTTTGGGGTCGGAACAGTTGCGGGTAATCGGCTGTCATAAGGGCAACAGCACTGCTCATGATTCGCACTTAGGATTAGGACCGCTTAGGGATGGTTACATTAACCTTTCCTAAGCAGTTACCACGTTTAAGTGTCGTGGTAATTGTATCGGCGAATTTCAGCCAAACAGTTTCATTGGTTGTGGAAATATATTGCGCAACTTCTACAGTAATTTGATACGGCGTAATAAGCTTATCTCTGCTCATGCGTAGTGACGTTCCAGCACTCTTTTGACGTGGATATCTGCAGTGTTCTTTTGAAAAGCTTATCACGCCTGACCAATAGCTTCAAAGGATGAATTCGCAGCGGGAATTAATTTCCCACGCAGTTTCTGAATGAAATTGATGAACTGCGTCGCATTCGCCATGATTTGAAGTGGCTTTGCAAATTGTGTTTTTAATAATCTGTGGGCGCCATGGCTTTGCTCCTGGTCATTTATAGTCCTTTGGGCACTTGATCATTACATCGTCTAGGCGTCGCCACTGTGCTCTTCTATTTCTACGTAGAGGGCGTAAACACCTTTTTAGATATTTGAGATATTTTGCGGTATTTTAAGAGCTTCTGTGAGTGCAATTAAAAAAAGATTCGTTTTGATATTAGAATATAAAGGCCGTCACAAACGGGGAAAATTATATCTGGAAACTTGGCAAGTTTAGGCGTGTCCGAAAAGCCAAGCTCATATTTTTGAGCATTTAACTAACCATGACTTTTGAAAAGGAAAATTTATGTTTTTACAATTGACAAATTATATCCCGAAAGCTATCCCAAAGAACTATAATGTAAATTTTCGTTCCGAGTTGACCATTCCTTGTTTTATGAACTCAGTTTCCTCATACATCTTTTTTTTACTCGATTCAAAAAGGTTTGGAATAGCAGGTCCGTGATCGTCCTGTTTTGTTGTGTAAATTAGCGTAAATTGTTTGGAACTTGAAAATTTCGGAAACGGAAACGTGTTTGTGTTTTACTTTTATTTTTGGAATCTTAAGCAAATATGAACGAGTGCAGATTGCATTTTCCCATTTAATGCCAGTCCTATTTAGGAACTTTCTATTTTACGCACATTTTTGGGGTCCCTAGAGGTTCGGAAAAACGCAAGTCGAATGTGTATCTATAGTTAAATAAATCTTGCGGTTAAAGTCCTTCTTTTAAAACGAAATTGTTCGTAGATATAGTGAGTACTAAATTTAAGTCTCTATACACAGCGTTTACTCTACGTATTAACTGTTAATGAGTTGTTATGCAGTATATCGGTACTAGACTCGAAATGAGTTCTATGAAAGACGAAGTACGGTAGTTTTTCGAAAAGAAAAAAAAACATGGAGTTTCATGGAAGCCCTAGGGTATACTTCAGAAATTATCTTTATATATTGTACTGCTTTATGCCGAAAGGGATGAAATTCTACGGAATCCCAGCCATTCACGGTAATAAATTCGTATCAAGTGGTCTGTGTTTCTCAAAATAAACAAACGATTAAGTGTTTTTGCAATTTAGTAATTAAGTTTGAAAGTTGAATTCGGTATTTTGGATTCTGGTTTGCGGAGATAATCGACGTTTATAGGCTTACGGCATGTTCAAAAAGTTCTGTTTTTTTAGAATGTGAATTACGAGGAATGAAATGTTTTAATTTGTCAATTATAAAAACACAAATGAAGTCTTAAATTACTTTCAATGAATCATAAGTCACGTAATACCCTGTCAAATTTTTTTAGACAAAGATAAGACGTTTAAAGGCATTCACACACGGGGAAAGTTATATTTGGAAATACTTGGCGAGAAATTGTGGGAAATTAAGTTATTTCACCTGAAACAGTTGCCTGTCGCTGCGATACTTTCAGAATATATCCCTACGGTATACGCAGCATTTGACAGCACTGTTTCAAAGGGAAATGGCTGTAAATTGATTTGACAGCAGTGCTTTTATTCCATCCTATGACGTATGTCTTTCCTGATTGGCTATCGAACAGGAGTTTCTTTCCGTAAATAACTTACGTTCATCGTTTTCTATGCTGGAAATATATCTGGAAAGAAGTTTCAGGATATAGTTTGCCTCGTGTGTATCTGGAAATACGGCATGTTCAAAAAGTTCTGTTTTTTTTAGAATGTGAATTCCGAGAAATGAAATGTTTTAATTTGTCAATTATAAAAACATACAGTAAATGAAGTCTAATTACTTTCAGTTTGAAATTTTCCTTTTTAAAAGCCATGGCTAGTAAAATGCTTAGAAATATGCACTTGGCTTTTTGGACTCACCTAAACTTGACAAGTTTCCAGATTTAACTTTCCCCGTGTGTGACGGCCTTTATGCTAGCTGGGAACACAAAGAAATAATGTTTCTGGTGGTGTGAAACATCCAGATTTTTCACTACGAATATTATATTCTGATTTTTTTTTTAAATCAGACTCACAATGTTTCACAAGGAAGTAACATTTCCAGTTGTGTTAAACTTGTTCGGAAATAACAATCCCAGACATCTGGAATTGTTTTGATTGGTTTTACCATGTACAGTTTAAGTAGCCGTTATTCGAAATCCACAATCCGAAACTTTTTGAGTGCAGACATGGCGTCACCTGACCTCAGGTGACGGATGGATGATGAGTAGAATAAGCCAGTGACTACTTATCTTTCTGAGGTTTCAATGAACCCAAACTTTGTTTGATGCACAAGCAACACAGATTAACTGTTAAAAATATTGTAGAAAATTACCTTCGGTCTATGTGCATACTGCATAAGGTGTGTATGAAGCAAATGCATTTCATGTTTAAACTCGCATTGTATCCCAAAGATACATGCAAATATACGGGAAGCAGTCTGACACCCTGTACGGGATAAATATCGCCTCGTTCGGTATGCCTCTAATAAATACTGCACTAATTTCGCTTTAATAGAGCCTGCCTAATGGCCGATTTTATTACATGCATGCTTTTTTCATTAAATTTCCTATAAATGCCAAGTCGGAGGCACGCAACGCCGACTCTATTTTTAGCGCAGAAAAAAAAATTGATATCGAATCGATAACTGCTAATTGAAACTGCAACACTGCCACCAGAGGAAACCCGAGGTGTTACACCCCCCTCCCCATCATTCCTGGGTTGCACCGCAAAGTCAGCCCCCCCTAGATCGCTCGTATTCAACCTTGCATTTCATATGTCGCTAATGTTATTTTTTCCTTCTATTTTATGCGTATATTGCCGTTCGTGTCACGTGTTTTTTTACGATAGTAATTGTTGGGTGTTCATCTGCTCTGTGATATCACCGAACTAGTGTATGATGTAGAACTATAGAGATGCTTATAGCCCGAATGAACTCGGGACCGAAACCAGCAGTTTCGCTCCATTTCATGGAAATATTTTTCGTCCTCACTTTGAAACGTGTCTATGTCATCTACCTACAATGCCACATCCGGTTGTTGTTTTTATTTCGGTTTTAGCCCTTCGGAGTTTTCGTTGATTTGTTTTCCGCTTATATAGCGCCTATCTATGCTGATCTGTTAATGAAGCAGTTTATCCGGAGTTGGCTTTTGAGGAAATTCTTGTCGGAAAAGATGCTCCCTAGGGAATTTCCCCCGCGTGGCTTTTCGGGCGAAATTGAAAATTGATCCGGATTCGATGCTAGGTGGCGTGAAAGTCAATTGGAAGTTTTTTCAATCAACTTTCCATTGGAAAATGCATTTTCAAATACGCGTTTCCTGCCCTCGATTCCGTCACTGAAAAACTCGAAAATGACACCGCGTTGACATTTTAGTGAAAAAGTTTGAAAAAAATTGTACCTGTAATTGACCTAGATCGACGACGTGATGGCGCTTATGGTATCGTAGATGCATTGAGACTGCTCAGAATTGGACTAGATTTAGTAATTTGTAAAATTTTGTTGGAATTAGCAGGAATTAATCAAAAACACTACCGAAACTTTCATCAGTCCTGATGTTTCGCTTCCAATGAAGCTTTTTCATGTGCTATAAATAAATCCTTGTCAAACTTTACAAAAGGCTAAAAATTACTTACCTGATTATCAAATTACAAAGTTAAAAAGTTATTAAAAGTATACATTTTCTATTATAAATTATAGCATTATGGTGTTTGGGTTTGTAGATTGTCCCCTGCACGATTTTGAACAATTTATTCGTGCAATATTCGTAGACAATACGTTTTTTGGACCCTTATGATTCGTATTTTTATTAAAATTCAGTAAATAAAATTTGGCAAAGTTTAAATTTTTAGCGTCAACTTTGACCTCAGCGTGAGGTCGCTTTTTGCAAAGCCCCTTGTAGATGGGCAATCACTGCTATCATGCGTGCCATGCAAAAAAGCTCTTTTGAATGTTTCATTAGCGTAGATTAAAGCTAATTAACGTTCGGGTAAACTGCTTTAATTATACATTGGCGTTCTTAATTGATATTTAATTAAACCCACGCCACTTCGCGGTGCTCTGTAAACGTACAATTGATCAAGTCCAATTTCGAAGAGTACATTTGAAGGTCAGCCTTAACGTAAACCGAATCTCTGTTTACTCAAGTCTCCACGTTCGCTGTTATTATTTTTGGAGTTTTAATTTCTTACTAAATCGCTGAATTAGTTGGTTAAAATGCCCTCGGGAAAATTAGCCCAAGGATGCACCGTTGGACAAATTAGACGTCGAATTCAAATGTTACATTTAACGAGTCTCTAAATTATTTTCAAAAAATCCCCATAGAGAGTGGACCGTTAGGGCACACTTCTACTTTGCGCAAACGCAGTAAAGTTGTGCGTTTTATTTTATTTATTTTTTTAAAAAAATGCTTTTTCCTCAAATTTTCGAATGTTGAATTAAACGTGGCTTTAAACTGATTTTAAAAACATTCCCGCGGTGACCATTAAGAAATCCCAGGATTCCCCCCAGACCTGGAAAACATGTAAAAGTCAGGGAAGAGTGACTTATTTTAAAAACGTCATGGAAATTCAACATATTATTGTTGTCACAATCCAAAATTAATGTTTCCATGTAATTAGCTCACGGCATATTTGCAATTTTATTATAATTTTTACAGTACAAGTTTGAGCAATTTTTTACATTTCCCCAGTACAGTGTACAAATTGGCAAACTTTTCACCAATTTCTAGAGGACAAATTGGCAAAATTTTCAACAGTTTCAGAGGACATATTTACAAAGTTTTTACCCTATTCCAAGGACACATTTTCAACAGTTTTCGAGGACAAATTTTCAGAATTTTGAACTGTTTTCGAGTAAATATTTGTACAATTTTCAACAGATTTCGAGTACAAATTTTCAAAATTTTCTTTAACTTCGAAATTTGTAAACTTTTTCATGCTAATTTTGTAAAAAAAAATAATTTTTTTCTTTGTTAATTTGGAAATTCTTTCAAAATTGTCATTAGGAAATTTCGCAAAATGTTGACTATGGTCCCGTGTCGCTTTTGCATAAGTTGTGGATAACATTGTCATATGTGCAATCTTGACATTGGTCAAGGAAATTTGTTTGGAAACCTGGAAAAGTCACGGAAGTTGAAAATGAAATTTTTGGGGGAACATTGGACCCTCATTCGTGAAAGCGCAGTGGAATTTTGTATTTAAAAGACACACATCTCACATTTTGTTTTTCAAAATTGTATCAATTCAGGCATGGCCTGTGAGTAATTAACCACGCGTAATGAGGCCTGCGCGACATCTAACGCCCTCAAACGCAGCAAAATCACGTTAATCACGTGCTGATTCGGGGTGAATCTCCTGGGGTATCTCACGCGAATCTTTTTCAATTCCCGACGCCCATCGACGTAGCGTGCGTCCTATTGTCGCGCCCCACCTTCGAGCCAAGCATCCAAATATCGACAAAATGTCATCCTTGTTACCTTCCGCACGCAGAAAGTTCAAAGAACGAAAAGGTTCACGTACGAACATGGTTTTCAAGCCTAATTAAATTTCATTCGGAGCTTGCTTTTTCACGGTGGCGCTTTTTAGGGGAGTCTTTTTTTTTCGAAAAATGTATCAGTTTGTCCTTCGGGTTGTTATTGGACATTTGCATTTTTACAGGGCATTGCCATCATCGTTTTTTTAACTCTCGTCCCTCCCACGACCATCATTGTTTCCTTTCCAATAATTACTTTCGGTTCAGTTTTTTTTTCCGCTAAACTCCCGTTTTGAAATCCCTCCTTCAAATGACATTGTCATATCCTCGACTTCACTTAGAATCGCACTCGAGTGCACCGATATAATTTTTTTTTGTTTTAATTTCCGACAGCACTTTGTTCACTCGTTCTCTCTATGGTTTTGTATGGTGTCCTTCAGTTGAGTTATTTTCTTGGCCTTTTTTGGTTGGATACTAATTAGCCCTTTTTATGATTTGGTTTTAGTTGACCGGTGAATTGTTGGAAGTAGTTTTTTCTTAGCCACGTAGTTGTAGAGTTTTTGTCTCTTGTCTCTCTATAAATGCTAATCCCCGCCCACCCCATCATTTAGAGCAAAGATGCTGGCATTCGCACGCTGGTAGCTCTGGACGAACAGGGAGGTAAGGCACACCATCGTGGACCCCACCCACTTTCCGCCATTTTTTTCGTTGCCTCTTTAACCCTTGACCCTGTGCTCCTCACTTTTACATATCGTTTTGTTTGGTCCTTCCTGTCCGTGGTTGTTCCTCGTGCTTCGTTTTCCTCCGCCGCCATTTTTTTTGTTTGGATGGGACAGTACGAAATTCTTATCGCCAAGACAGTGTTAGTCGACTCTTGCAGAAGTTGGTTGGGATTGCTTAAACTCCACAGCTCGTTCTCTGCCAATTCCATAGTTGCGCATTGTGCTTACTCTTGAGTAGGACCATTCGAGTTGGAAAAATTCCGCATGTGGGACACACCTCAAACTTTAGTTAGGACCAGATATGTAACTGTAACTGTGATATGCCCTGTGTGTTGGATAGTCCACTTAACTTTTCAGAAACTTGACTAAAACTTAACACGTTAAGAGGGTGGTAAACCTTACACGGCTACAAGTTCGAAACTTCAATTTTCACACATTGAATATGCTGTTTTTTCTGCATAAATTAATGTAAGATCACAGTGTACTATAACGTAACATATGACTGCCCTCTCGAATCTTAGAGAGATTTCAGGTAGGGGGAATTGACCATAGAGCACGCGCTGCCCACCTTCTTGAGTTCAGTCTTAGGCTTGAGTTAGGAACCGTTCGTTAATTCAAAATTCGAAAGCATTGTCATAGCAACTTCACAAGGTTGATTTCCCAAAAGATGGCGCGGTCAATCATTCTGGTCTGCTCTAATCACAAGCTGAGCTTCCGGTGGCGCAATGCTGAATTCGTGGAATCATCACATTGAGCGTTGACCAATTATAGATTGCAGAAACCGCTTTTCAGCTAAATTTCGGACATCTTGTTTTGAACCTTTGTCGTTGATCCTAGCTAAGGCTTATTAGTAAAAAATTGAACTATCCGTCGAAATTTGGTTATTAGCTTAGTGAGTTTTAGAGAAACATTGCTTTATGTTTCGGGGGAAGAAAATGGACGACACGGTTCTCCCCCACCACCACCTCAATCTTTCCTCTTCCTTTCCCCGTTTTGGACCTTGTCACTTTTCCCTTTTCCTATCTCTTCGAAATGTCCAGTGCTGTGGTGACTCCGTTCTGAGCATTCAATATAATTCGTTTCAATTCACACGTTTTTGTTCCTATTCGCACGTATTCGCTTTTCTCGATATTCGCACGTTTTGCCTGGATGTTTTCCTTCTATTTTTTGAATGTCTTATTTTTGGCACGTTGTTGAAAACTCGCTCAGTGGTGCTGCCTTAGTCCCGTAAATGTGCCGTGCGCCGCCGTGTCGCATCGTGTTTGCTCTTTTTGACGTCATATCGTGTCAATGCACGCCTCACTTCGGACACACTCGTTATCTGTGTATTTCTACATGAGGTAACAACGCCTATTCCGTCATCTTCTAACGGATTTCTGATTATTATGCAAGGAACTGATCTTACGGCGTATAATCTTTGCAATGAAACGAGTATCCATTTGATCCAAACTCAATAATTACATGGGTGCATAATTCCCTTTTTTCAAATATTGCCGATCAAAGTGATTAAAGTTGCATTTTTAAAAGTTATAAATGAGCCTAAATGTATGTAAGGCAACTTTTGGATAAAGTTGAAATACTTGCAAAGGTATCACTGCAATTCCTCGTTTATTAACTGGATGACCTGTGGGTCAAGTTATGCATAAATCTGCTAAAATTACTGCGAAGATACAGATGAAGCACTTGTTATTCCCAAAAAAAAATTGTCGTTGCACTATCTGAACTAGTTTTTAACAATTGAAAAATGAGTTCGTATGCGTAAAATCAGTTTCTCATACTTTCTTGCATTGTCACATTATCACAATATCACACACTGACCAAACCGTGGGAACACACTCATCAACCATCACATTCCACTACACTGTGCTTCTCGGCATTCACACATCCTTCTCAGTATCTCACACCTGATCCTTGTCCTTTTCTGGAAAATGTCCGTTTTATTGTTTTTTTTCTTTTCTTATCCATGGAAGTTCATCACTAATCATCCTTTTTTCTTAATTTCGAACTTCTGACATTTGAGTTTCTGGGATTCGTGGCCTTTACCATTGTTTTTTTTCCTAACTCATTTCACATAAACAGCGGCATTGTCGTACAGATGAATTTTCCAAAATAATAGTAATAATAATAATAATAAACAGAAATTTCAAATTCTGGTATATTTTTTCTCATTAATCGTGGATGAACTAAGCAACTACCTAACAGAGCTGTGACATGATCGTGGGCGCAGCGCCACAGTGGTCTTCCTCGTGGCTCGACCACACGGCTCTGTTACCTTTGAACCCTGTTCTCATCAGTGTTGTTCCTAAAATTTTTTGGTGACTTTGTTCTTGGATGTGGCACTTTTTGACCACCTGACTTGACCTTCCCTCCTTAATCCCTGACAGAGCAAAGAAGCGGGTATCCGCACCCTGGTAGCTCTGGATGACCAAGGAGGTAAGACCATTGCATTATCCCCCATTTTCCCTTTTTCCAACATTATCTCCCAAACATCCTTTATGGCCTCTTACCCTAGTGTCTGTAGATGACACTCTTGCGTTACATCGTTGTATAGAAAATCTAGTTTTATGTTTGTTTTTCTTTAAAAAAAAAAAAAAAAAAAAAACGATTTCGGGTGTGAGCTAAAATAAACTTAATGATGATTTTATATTGCATGACCTAATCTATGGCCTTCAAAATATGAAATTATTGCCGAGAATAAATACTGCATTAAAATTCAAGGGCTTGCCTATACTGTATGTGTCGGGTTAATTTGTACATGTCTTGGTTTTTTAAACTATTATGGCTAATTTAATAAAATGATAAACGAAATATTAATTTCTTGACTAGTCACAGTACTCTTAGTAGATAATTTCTTCCAACTATTGCCAGTCTTACCTTTTATTAAAAAAAAAAAATACATTTTCCAAGAAAAAAAAAACAATTTTCAAATCAAAATACATACATAATACGGAATTGTCAAGTGACCTCACAACTATGAATTTTCAATTGGAGAAAATTATTTCATTGGTCAAATTGGGAATTTCATTATGTGAAATTTTTGTTATTCATTCCGGGTGGGAAAGTGTCTTATATGGCTCAAAAAGAAATTGAGCATATATGGGGTCATGTAAAAACATACATAGTCAGATAAACTTTTCCATAATGTCCAATATCTTGTTGGTCGTGTTTATATTTTAAACCCAAGATTGGATGAAATGTCATCTGATTATTGATGATGGTAGCAAAATTTCATAGTTGAAATGTATATTTCAAAGCATGGATCTGAATTGTGTTCCATACAAAAATTCGTTTGTTTTATGAATCCGAAAAAGTTTTAATAAGACCTTAAAGTGTAGTTTTTAAAATAAGATACGTGTGCTTTAACACCTTGATTGCCCTTGTTTCTTAATGCAGTGTCTTGGTAAGAACGTTCTGTAATGTGACCCTATGAAAATTTCTTTCTCCAACTATGAAAACCTCTCTTAGCCCTCTAATCTGTCCTTTCAATCCCTAAAATTACCGTGTTTTATTTCCTCCCTTGTCGTTGTTTTTGGAAGAACACCAACTCGTCTAAATGATTAATGAATTCTATTCATCCAATGAATGCAACGCGTATACAAGAACAGCAACATGTTTTGCTAAATATTTGCACCAATTAGCCCTTTTTTCATCACCCTTTTTTAAGTCTCACCTTTCTGCGTCCTCTTTCTCTCTTCCTTTGTTTCTGAAATTCCAAATATTCACATTAATATATATATTTGATCTAGCTCTTTCATATTGATGTCTGTCATGAATTTTTAAATTATATCTATACATTTTATATCGATGTGCCTTCGTCGTCTTTCTGTATTTATATACTTCCCTCGTCGTGAATCGATCGATGCTCCTATGGAAATTTCTTGCAGAAAATGCCTTAAATTATGTCGTATTTCCACTATTTTATTTTTTCAAGTTATTCTGTTTTTATTTTTAGCCTGTTGGATTTGCTTTTAATCTTTTTATGGATTTTTTCTCTCATTTTTTTTGCTTTAGTTCATTTTATTTCCATTTTCTGTATCTTTTTTTTCTTTTCTTTTTTTTTTATAACTGATTAGAGTCAAGATGTTGGTACCCAAACCTTAGTTATGTTGGATAAACAGGGAGGTAAGATTAAAAACCGTGTTAATTTTTGAAAAAAAATCAAAATTAAGCTTCGATTTGGTAGTTCAAAATTGTTTCATTCGCATTTATTGTCACCAATTTGTCTATTGATTAAAGATTATAATGTCTATGATATAAGACATGTGTTGCCACGAGATTTTACAGTTGATCCTCCAAAGTTGTGTAATTTTTCTGCCAAAATTTAAGATGAAAATAAATGGGTACTAAATATTAGGTAGATGATTAAATACGTCGTTTTATTTGATTATTCATTATTTTATTTAGTTTTTCCCATTTTTTCTCGCATGTTTGTGTTTTTTAAGTGGAATATTGATGTTCGATGGCTTTTCAAATCTAAGCAATTGGCGCTTCCTGTAGCATTATATTTCCAAAATCTATGTTTCGCAAAAATCAATAGTTCTTCCATTCATTTTTTTTTTTTTTTTTTTTTTTTTGAGAAAATTGGCGAGAATTTTGGTCGGAAATTGAAATGTGACAACAGCCTATAATTATATTCCAAATTTTGAATCTTTCATTGGGGAGGATTTTTAGGAATTTATTTCATGGAGTTTGAAACAAATTGTTTGGGGGCTGAAAAATGATGTCCTTTTTCTTGAACGTTGCACAATTTTGGGATAAATTGGACTAAAGAGGAAATGTCCACGCCACAAAGAATTGAATAACGCCGCAATTTATTCCAAACGCCATTATTACGAAAATGAAAAGAATCAAAATTGAAGCCGCATTATTAAGCTATAGGAACATTGGATTTCGACAAATAATAGTATGCAGAACCTAGCAAATATTGGCTAGTGAAGATCTTTTTTTGGCTGCCCGTGAAAAACGCTTTTGTGTTTTGACAACCGTGAAATCGGAAATCAAACATCATTCGCAGTTTTTTTTTTTTGAAAATACGCTACTAATCCTCCTTGAGACACATTTTTTGCCTGATTGCAAATATACTGTATGAACGGGTTGCAGAAAATGCACCATTTGAAATGGTGTCATTATGCAGAATGTCATTTTGAAAAAATGGCAGTCAAAGCTTGTTGTTACAGCGAAATGGCGGCTAATTGTTTTCGCGAAATTCTCGTTATTTTTCCCAAATTGTCCTCTTGACGTTTTCATTGTCCGTCGCCCGTTATATTGTAAACTAATCTCGGTGCTTTTGTTGGGGTGCGTCTCCAGAACAATTGGACAGGATTGAAGAGGGCATGGACCAGATCAACGCCGACATGAAGGAAGCCGAGAAGAACTTAACGGGAATGGAAAAATGTTGCGGAATCTGCGTGTGTCCTTGCCAAAAGTAGGTATTGACATTAACCAAAGGGCAACAATAACATTATCCATGAGTCGGAAATAGGGTCTGAAAATAAACATCCTAAAGCTACGTTTGATTAGTTCTACTCTATTCATGCCAACATCCAGTCCAAACAGTCACTGCATGTCCTGTTATAAGTTTCTTTGCGGGCATTTAATCAATGCGCAATCCTAAATCCTCGTCTTAAAGCAAATGTACAGAAACCAAAAATATTCCCCCGTTTTTTATTTCATATCTTTGTAGAACGATTGAGGTTTACTCAATCGTTGGGTACACTTCACTTTAAAAAAAAAAAATTGGACGGTTTGCCATCAATGGTGGGGTTATATCAGTATGCGTCTTTGTCAATGCTGAAGGACAGCCGGCGGTTATCTTCCTGAACTAACTAGAAGATTCAACTAACTACTTATGACCTCCAAACATTCTGAGCATCACACAACTGCACGATATTTTCTCTTTTGGTAAAAAAAAAGCTGATTGCAAAGTGATGGTAAACTAAAAGCTAATGAAAAGTGATCGTAAAGTACAATCTGATGGAAGGTGAACGGAAACTGCAAACTGATAGAAAGAGATCATAAAGAAAAAACTGATGGAAAGTGATCATGAACTTAAAACTAATGGAAAGTGATCGGAAACTGCAAACTGATGGAAAGTGATCGGAAACTGCAAACTGATGGAAAGTGATCACTAAGTAAAAACTGTGGAAAGTGAGTGTAAACTGAAAAACTGATGGCAAGTGTTCGTAAACTGCAAACTGATGAAAAGGGATCATGAAGTTCAAACTGATGGAAAGTGAACGGTAACGGCAACCTGATAGAAAGAGATCATAAAAGAAAAAACGGATGGAAAATGATCATAAAGAAAAAACTGATGGAAAGTGATCAACTTAAAACTGATGGAAAGTGATCACAAAGTAAAAACTGATGGAAAGTGATCGTAAACTGAAAACTGATGGAAAGTGATCGTAAACGGAAAGCTGATGGAAAGTGAGCTAAAATTGAAAACTGACTGATTTTTCTTTTTCAGGTCTATTTTTCCATCGTTTTCGAAATTACGCTTGAAAACGAGTCTAAAATCCAAAATAAAAGTGTTATTTTGGTCACATTTGTGGGGCCATTTTTCGTAAAAGACATACATCTAATCTGCAGCCGAACTTTTTGCAAAACTGGTTGTGTTTGAAACAAATATCATCACTTTACATTCAGTTTTCAGTTGTTTATCCGTAAACGGTTTAGTACCAACTCTCTATCTCGTCAATTATGACAGTCCGCTATGTATAATTTGGCAGGAAGGAATTTTTGCATCATTCGCCACACGCGTGGGACGATTCAAATGGGTCCATTCACCGCCGATTCAATCACTTTTGGAGTGTTGTCGAAATCATCAGCACGCTCCTGTCGCATTCCGGAAATCTAATGGCGCACCCAAACTTTTTCCACTCGCCCACTCTTGCCATAAGGAAATCGTAACTGGAGCGCAACTGAAGAGAATGCGAAGAGAAAGCCTCATTCTGGCCACAGATGTAACGTGATCAGCATAATGTAGTCAAATTAAGTGGTGTAGCCGACGTGCTTCCCACTTCTATTTCAGAGCAGTTTTCAATTAAATTTTTGACGGATGTTTCATCCTCTCCAAACGGCGTTGGCAAATTGGTGGATTTATCAGCCGTAATGCAGCTCGCACGTGAGCCATGGCTCGAGAGTGGTGCAACTCTTGAGCACTTGTTGGCTAGAATCCATCAACAGCCCATGGTTTGCAACCTTTGATATTACTGAGATGTGCATCGGTATTAGATATGGCACTCTGAGTTGGGAATGTTGGTTCGAGAACTTGCATTCCAGATAAACCGAATTTTTGGGAAAATTGCGTCTGTTGAATTTTTCTCGTCTTGAATCAAGGGCTCAAGTTTTAATTTCTTTATTTCGTTACAATTGCAGAGGTGCAAGTTTTAAGGAAGACGACAAAACTTGGAAATCCAACGACGATGGGAAGGTCGTCAACAATCAGCCGGCCCGCATCATGGACGAACGAAACGGCTTAGGGCCTGCTGGTGGATTTGTTGCCAAGTATGTGATCAATGTAGATTGTTTTGTTAAGTATTGGGAAATTTGGAGGGCACTGACCCCATCCGTTCTAAACGCATTCTTTAATTGCCCTATACGTAAGAGTAATTATGCTTCAGGAAACTGGAGTAAAATGCAATTTTATGAAACTCAAATTGTAATTTGCAGTAATTGCATTTCAACTGTAGTTTCTACGAAGGTAATTGCGGAATACTTGGAAGTGTTTCAGTAAAACTGATAAATTTGCTTTTATTCATAAAACTGCAACCTCATTTGTGTCACGTTACTGTCGAATTTTATCATTGGACAAAAGTAACATTTTTAGGAAGTCTAGGATAAATTGCAAAGCATGCAACATATTGCGTAACTTCCAAACAAGTTTTTCACTAATCATCATCGCAATTCTGTACTCGAGGAGTAACGTTAAATAATACACCAAGTAGGGTTCTTTAATCAGAGCCATTGAGAAGGCCTTTTGATTTGATTGGTAAAAAAAAAAAAGGTTTTGGGATCTTTTTCATTACTCAGTGCATGTATAAAACAAACACAGAACTTTGATAAAACTTGAGTCGTGGGCAATTTTGAGATTCGTTCGACCTATTTGAACAAAATACATGTACGATCACAGAATTTTTCTGGTAAGTTCAATTTGTTTAAGGGAAATAACGATCGTAACTCTTCCTCTTGCACATTGCGCCGTCTGGAAGCTCTGAGCTTGCCACCCAATAAAGTCCACGGTGCTAGATAACCAAGGATAACGTTGAAATTATTTCCTTGCATAAGTGCGCTTCCACCGCGGATGATTAATTTTTCGCAGCACCCGAGAGAACACACGCATCTTGCTCAAATTTCCTTCTAATTACACGATCCCATTTCCTCTCCATTATCATTATTGATTATGCAGAGGCGAGAATCGCACTTCTTAAGGTGCTTTCCCATTAGAATTCGATACGATTTTTTTTTAACCGAGAACCTAACTCTTCGAGTACTGTTGCTGATCGATTGAAGCAGTTCAGCGAGCTCTGATAAAATCTCATAATTGGTTGTCGAATTACAAGATCTTCTGCCTCGCATTGCCCATGGATGCTGCATTGGCCATTATACCAACGTGCAGGAAGAAGAGATAAATTATTCTTTTGTAAAAACCCAGCTGCGAATTGCGGTCTCTCACTCATGGTAAATACTTTTTCTGGCCTTAACAGTTCTTGTTTAATTGCCTCTTCCAGAGTTACTAACGATGCTCGCGAAGACGAGATGGAGGACAACCTCGGGCAGGTCAATACAATGATCGGCAACTTGCGCAACATGGCCATTGATATGGGCAGCGAAATCACCTCCCAGAATCAGCAAATTGAACGAATTAACCAAAAGGTGAGTGGGGCTGCTCTGCTACTTCAAACATGGAAGTGGTTTCGGTGTCAGTTCTCTGCGGCGTCGAGTGAGCGTGTCGTTGCCATCGCATTGTCAGTTCCACGTTTGCGCCATCCCTCACCTCGATGAAATTCCACTCCTCTTTGGAGAATGATCGATGGATGGGTTTTTAAAGAGAGTGAAATTGGAACTGATCATGTTGGCGTCGTTGTTGGTGATGAAGTATTCAATTTTTTAAGTGTCGTTGGCAGAAAATGACGTTTTTTGTGCTTTTGACCCTTTGCTAATGCATTTCTCCAATCCTCGCTTTTATGCTTGTGAGGCTTCGCTTTGCTATATTGCACCGTTTTCAGCTTGGAATGACGTAAAGTGGGTGTGGGTTATAACCTTCGTGTACTTAACACTGGGTGGAGGCTCTGTTTTCCCGTGAACCCAGACCATTGCCCCAGCGATGCCATGACAAAGGTCTTTGTCATCGCAACAAGACTTGCAAATTGTGTTAAAGTAGATCCAGTGGAGCTTGGTTTCAGCAAAGTTCATGTATAAAGTCATGTAGGCATGAGATATAAGGTTTACTGAAGTTTTTTTGTGAAATTGAATTCAATTCTCTTTTCCCTGCAGTTGATACCTAAAATACATGCACTGAAATCTATTTGCCAATGATACCAAATTTTAGAAATGTAGACAAAAGCTATATGGAATTACTCAAAATGAACTTTATTGAGAAAAGAAATGTGATGCAAATAAAGGAGAAACTGGCAAATATTCAGGGTTAGTTTAGTTTAGTTTAGAAATAATCATCGCGCCGAGGCCTTATGATGATTTAGGGAGTTGTCACTGAGTGAGGC
>JAQGAO010000485.1:0-33813 GCA_034697705.1 Ommatoiulus sabulosus | reverse complement strand
TGGTTAGCATTCTCGCCTCGCATTCGGTAGACCCGGGTTCGATTCCCGTGTCGGCTATCCTCGATTGTGGTTTTTCAATGCTGGGATAGTTCCTATAATAAATCGGCCATGACCATCTTCCTTTCTAAACACATTCTTGAACCGAGATATACTCGCAAGGACGAGAATCTTAAAAATTGCCGCCATCTTAGGAGTCCAGGTCGGCATCATATTTATTAACTTCCTCTAAACTGAATCGGATATAAAATCCACTTTGGATGGATTTATGTGTAGTCGGTTAGTTATCGGCCGCGCAATAGTTGCAAAATGCACCCATTTTATCGAATCTCAAAGCAGATTCAGTTTATTTGCTGTTGCGTGACACAACCCGCATTTATACAAACCGATTTATTGAAACTGAACGTTACATTATTATGATCATATCAATAAAAACCACATTCACCTCTCAAACTTTTCAAGTTTTTCTACTGTATTTATAAAAGTGGACGACTGTATGGCATATTAAAAATAGATAATATCGATATTTATTCGCATATTTTTACCGTATTATGCGCAGTTAAGCCTCGACTATAGGATCTGAAATACTAACTAACAAGCAAAACATGTACTTGAATTTCCTAGATTTGCACTTAATTCGGAATTTTTTGCAAGAATCCGACAGTTCCCTCGATTTCTATAAGGAAAAATGGAAGAAAATATAACGAGCTTTCAGCTGATCAATTTATACAATTTAATCAGACACCAAACTGAAAGAATCTCAAGTCATCTACTTGCAGAAATTAAAAGCATTGCTGATAACTTATAAATAAAATATAATAAAAAATTCCTTTCAGTTTTCATTCCAATGAAATTTCATGCTGTGCTTGTTAAAATTCTATGACAAAATTACCTAACTCCCTTCCATATTAAATCTTCGTTAAATGGGGATACGTGTTTTACGAACAAAATATCGTTTTAAGTGTACGTGTTAAATTTGCTAGAATTAGACCCAAATGTTGATTTCCGAAGTAGAAATGTGCCGGTGAACTTCCGAAGGAGGTTTACACTCCTAATGGGCCTTCACTGACCACACCTCCATTTTCACAGACTTCAGCAGCAATCTTCGTCATATTGCTGAAGTTGTTTATGTGGACTGGAGACTTCATCACGGACAATGACTGAGTCACCCGTTCAGCGGCCTACGAAAACAAAGTCAAATTGTAATCCTACGAAACATCGTACAAAAAAAACAGATCGATTTCAATAATCAAGTCTCATGTTTGGATAATAAATAAAATAATGTGCGGGTGGTCAACATATTCAATAGTATAATTAGTACTCAACGAATCAGCATACATCAGGGTTTTCCCAGAAATTTCATTTTTAACTTCTATGACTTTTCCAGGTTTTTAAACTAATTTCACTGATCGATGACAAGGTCAAACTTGACATATGCCAATCTTATCAACAATTTCGAAAAATCGACACAGGATATTATTAGTATTTTGCAAAATTTGCTAATGACAATTTTCACAAATTTGACAACATTTTTTAAGTTTTTTTTAAAAAATTTAACAAATTTGTATTAGAAAAATGTAGAAAATTTTGAAAATTTGTACTTAGAAAAGGTTGAGAATTTTGCAAATTTCTCCTCGAAAACAGTTGAATATTTTGCAAATTTGTGTTGCAAAAAGATTGGAAAGCTCGCAAATTGATATTTTCTAAACTGTGGAATTTTTTTTTCTAAATTTGTCCTCGAAAACTTAAAAATTTTGCAAATTTATCCTCGGAAATTTTTTTTAAAATTTGCAAATTTGTCCTCTGAAATTGGTGAGCATTTTGAAAATTTGTATTGGGAAACTTTAAGTAATCAGGCGATTTTAGGCAACTCACTTCAGAACACCATATGTTGACCAACATTTCCTCATGGGCCGCCGACCGCGAATTATTAGCCAGTGACTGGGATGCCCGAGACAACACTGCGGCCATGGCATAAATGTCGATGGCAGCGTTTGCTAATCTACTGAGCAAATATTGTTCCTCTGCAAAAAAAAGCACAAACATTCCTTTGTTTAAATCAATACAGTGCAACTCGCGAGAGTATCAGAATCAACAGCTGAACATATGATTTGGGAATGGCGCGAGGATGTAGCAGAATGACCAATCTATTTACCAAAAAAGAAATATTCCAGTTTTGTTATAAATCAACGCAATGAACTTCACTCGTCTTTATTAGTTTTAAGAAATAACTTTTAGGTCAAACTTGTAGGGGTGTTGATTATAAATACAGCGTCAATGACAATTTCCAGACAATTTCAATTTTTTTTTCTAAAATGCTGTACTGACCAAAACCGAAATGAATTTTTTTTTGTTCAACCATGCTTTGGCTATTTTCTATTGCTCTAATTATAAATACTTCTTCAATGCCATTGGGTCCCATGCGTGACGTACGTTGAGTCACCGTTCTACATGTCCATGACCCATTGGGCCATTTTAGCAAATGGGTCACTCAACAGTACCCTTAAATTCCCACATGTTAAAACAAATGTAAATGAGCTGCTCTTGAAACACTATTAGGGTTAATTAAAGGTGGGGCAGGCCACACGTACATGGCTGTCACCATTTCACCTTCGTACCCTGAGGCGACCCTTGTCCTCTTTACCCATCATTGTTACATTTCAGGATCTTACACCCTTGAACACTTATTTTTTAGGAACCTAAAGGCGCTTTTTTAAGACTATGACTTAAGACTAATGGATCTATACTTGACAGGGTTCCCCCCAAAAAATTCATTTTTAACTTCCCTGACTTTTCCAAGTTTATAAACAAATTTCCCACACCTAGGACAATGTCAAAATTGACATACGACGTATGTATTTCAATGTTATTTACAATTTTGCAAAATCGACACGGGACAATACTGAATATTTAAAAAAAAATTACTAATTAAAAATTTTTGAAAAATTGTCAAAATTAAAAAAAAGAAATTATAAAAATTTGACAAATTAGTATTCGGAAAACGTAGAAAAGAACATTTGAGCTCTGAAAAGGTTCAGAATTTGGAAAATTTTACAATCCTGTACTAAAAAACAGTGGAACATTTTGCAAATTTGCGCTGGTAAAAGGTGGGGAATCTTGCAAAATTTATATTACAAAAAGTTTGAAAACTTTGCAAATTTGTACTCCGAAACTGTTGAAAATTCTACAAATTTATACTCGAAAAACGTGGAAAGTTTTGCAAATTTGTCCTTGAAAACTGTTGCAAAATTGTACTGGAAAATTAAGCAAAATTTGAAAATGGGCCCTGAGCTAACCACGTGGGAACATTAATTTTGGATAGTGACAAAATTAATACGTCGAATTCCCCAAAATAAGTAATTATTCCCTGACTATTCCGGACATTTTCAATTTTCCCGACTTTTCCAGGTCTTAGGGAACTCTAAATTCATCTAAAAAATGCCCTTAAATGTCACTGACCCTGATTTAGGCAGATGAAACCGCAGTTTAAATACTCCAAACTGTCGTAGAGTTACTTAAAAAAACATTACTGGCGTTATCTCTCAGATAATGGCGAGTAAATGAGTATTAAAACGTGCCAAAAATCATATTCGACCATATTATTAAATCCATATCAATTGCAAGGAATAGAAATGTAGGTAGAAGTTTCTCTCTTTGTAAACTCATAAATTCACTCACCGACTACACGTTTTCCAAACTTCATAAGAAGCTGCTCAACCGATGCCCCGAACTGTTCCACAGACTTCGTGGCCTGTCAGAAATAAAAAAAGTCACGGTCATCAAAAGTTCAATGTTTTCATTATAAATGGCGTCATTATCCAACACCGCTTACCAAGTTGGCAGACTCGGACAGTCTGGGGTGAACATGCTCCGAAAGTGATGGCACGGAGCTCAATCCGACAATCCTCTTTGCGCGTTTAGCACCTTCTCCGAGAATGACGCCCATGTTGGCGGCTGGATTTTTCAAAGCTCTCTGTAATTCTTGAAGATGGCCACCCGCATACTGAATACCTGATGAAATGCAAAAAAATTGTACGAAGTTTACACATTTTTGTGGGAGAACATAGAATTACTTGGCGAGTCGAATTACGGTACCCGTCAAAGCAACAAACAGCCGCAAAATGTCGTTCGTTCCTTCGAAGATTCGAAAGATTCGCATGTCCCTCAGCACCCTTTCTAGACCGCATTCTTTCATGTAACCCATTCCTCCCAGAATCTGAACGGCTTCGTCGGCGACGAACGAGGCAGCTTCCGAACCAAATACCTTGCTGATGGCAGCTTCCACGTGATAATCGGTCGCGCCGAGGTCCATGTTACCAGCAATCATGTAAGCCATGGACTAGCCAAAAAAAAAACGAAAATGATAGGTTACAAAAATGTACCAACGATAATCGCGCGAGTTTTAAATTCCCAGGAATTAACGGGAGCAACAAATTACCTCCGTGGCATAATGGTACATGGCCATTCTGGCCAACTTTTCTTGGATCGCCCCAAACTTGTCGATTTTCTGTCCAAACTGAGTTCTGGTAGTCGCGTGCTCTATTGCCTTGGTAATGACAGATCTCATTACGCCAGATAATAATGCTGCCATACCGAAGCGTCCATTGTTCAGAATGGTCATGGCAACCTTAAAGCCTTCGCCAACATCTCCTAAGACATTTTCAATGGGGACTTTCACATTATCATAATAAATCTCAGCAGTATTTGAAGCCTTGATGCCCATTTTCTTCTCCGGAGGTCCACTGGTGACTCCGTCGAACGAGCGTTCAACGATAAATGCAGTTACTTTATCTCGGGCATTGCCTTTACTATCGGTAACTTGTGTCTGTTAACAGAAATATACATATGTCAAGCCAATTAAGGTCTTCTTCGGCAAAACTACGTTTAAAACATACTGACCTGAGCAAAAACAGTCATGATTTCAGCAGTTCCTCCATTGCTGATCCAAATTTTGCTCCCGTTCAAGATATAATGCTTGCCATCGCTGGACATTACGGCTCTTGACCTAATGGACTGTAGCAATTATCGGCCATTAATATATCTTAAATAGACGATAAACGAAGCTTTTGCATTCACGAAACTAATAACATACAGCGGCATCAGAACCACTAGAAGGCTCCGTCAAACAAAAGGCAGCAATGTGTTCCCCGGTGGCTATTTTTGGAAAATACTTCTGCTTCTGAGCTTCGTTTCCATATAGTAAAATCCCTTTAAAACCAATAGACTAAACAGAAAATGACGAAAAAAAAAATGCAATGACATACCTAAAACCAAATACATGTATCAGAACGTTTTTCTTTTTCTCCAACCAATGCGCAATTAAAAGTACCTGATGTGCTCCGAGAACGATTGCGAGACCCTGATCCAAGCCTTCGCCAACGAGTTGAACAGCTCTACCATACTGAGTGTTATTCAAACCAACACCGCCGTATTCTTGAGGAATTTGAAGTCCGAATGCCCCTAGTTCCTTCAGAGCTTCGAGCGTTTTTGGCTCCACGGTTTCTAATTCGTCATTTTTAGCTGGATTATTAACTTCCTATAATTAAAATAGAAAAATGTTCTTGACCAAGTTGAAAGTAAGAATCTCGCGGTCATTTACTAAAACTACTATTGCTCACCTGAAAGATTTTTTCAGCTGGAGGCAAGAGCATGGAAAGGGTTTCCTTCTGATCACTATTCAAGGCTGAAATCAGTAATTTTATGAAAACATTTTTATTCTAGATTAATAACGTAAACAATTACTTTCTGTAAGTAATTCCAGTGATCTACGCGTACCATTCGGATATGGCAAAATCTGGTCCGTGACGATATTTCCATTGAACATGTTCATGGCGAATGATTTCGAATCCTGGAGAAAAAAAAAATTGAAAAATTTAGGACGCGTTAAAAATATCCATAACTTACGACAAATCCTATTTTCTGTACTCCACGTTTCTAAAGGTTTATGCCCGGCTAGGGCTACAGTAGTTAACAATTCACTGCTTAAATTAATCCATTAATTAGAAGTGGTGAAATAATCTCCGGAAGAAATATTCTGCGAGATAATTAATATTTTATTATCCGTTCCGATAACCTGCTAATCTTCGCTGCAAACTTGCTCGAGAAATAAACAATGAACATACCACAGGCTTTTTTTGGGCTTTAGGCGCACTTTTCTCATCTTTGGCTTCCTTTACCGCGGTTGCTGTACTAAGATGTTGGCTACAAAAACACAAACGGTAATGTATTGGAGAAATTCGTTTCCACATTTTTCACAAAAAAATGTTCTTAATTTACGGACAACATCACCTAAATTCTAATGGAAGATATTTTTTAATTTTCATATGAGAGTGATGATTAAATAAAATAAGCCAGCTAAAAGCGATAATACCGTTTATCCTCATTATTTTAAACAAATACAGATTGATGATCCAAAAAACAGAAAAATGTTTATGTTTAGTTGAAAAAAAAAACCAAAAAAACAACCCGGATGTATGGATTTTAATGAAATGTGTTGGAAAAATTCTTTCATCATTCCTGAACATATTTCAACATTAAAAGATATGTTTCAAAAATTGCAGATGCTTAAAATTGGTACGCAAAGATGGAGTCCGAGAAGATAGTGGCGCAGCAGCGTTTTTAAAACTTTTGAAGGCATTTCAGGAGCAGAAATGCACTACAGGTTTAAGGTCCGAGTAAATGTCCGAACGTTCGGTCTAGGAGTGAATTAGTCAGTTGAGAAATGGACCTTGAAAGTGCGAAAGATGTTGAGAGAAGTGGACGGTGAGTGGCTTGAACAAATGCCGAAGTCTCAAACGTTTTTTGAGCGAGGCATACACTCGATACCACAATGATGCCATAAATGCACCGAACAAAATGGACATTTTTTGAATACACGTAATAGATGACGTCAACATGTTTATTTCTCTACGAAATATTTCATTAAAATCCATACAGCCATTTAAAAAAAAGATGATTTCAGAAACTTAATTAACATTTCTCGTACTTTATGTGTAAACAAGTAAAGTATTCATTTTGCATCCAAACATGGATGGGGATGATTCAACAGTAACTCCTCCACAATTGAAAGCATCATCATTCATTTGTCACGAGCGAGTGTAAACTATCCTAAATAAAAAAAATGCTGGTGTACATGGTTTAGCTGAAAATAGGTTCGCACTGGGGCAAAAAAACAGGGCCTTAACATCTCTCGAAAGCTGGAGACCAATCTGCCGTAGCCGCACTTTACGGTCAGAAGGCGGCGTGCACAACTGAGTCAAATTCTGGCATGAAATCCTTTCCAGGAGGACATGCAACATCAATTTTTGGCATAAGCAACCATGTAGATTCACGCATTTACGATGTCAAAAATAAACGTTGGGTAATTTTAAAAAACACGTTGGCTGTTTCGAATATTCGACAGAGACAACAACTTCTGGGAGTTGGAACGTCCTAGTGACTCTTTGGTCATTCAACCGAGCCATCAAAAATAATTGCTTTGGACAGCATCCAAACATGCTTAAACTTGAAGTTTCAAGCGCAGACTAAAATAAGCCTGCTTTGCAAGTCGAAAAAACACTATACTTATCGCATGACATTCAAAGTTTCTATAAAATTTATAGTTGAGCTGTAATAGTGCATTAGTGCACGCACACCGTATGTGGAGGTGCTTTAGTATTCCAGACAGGTAACATTTTCTTGACAGTTATTTGCCAATTCACCATTTCGGTGATTTTTAATGCATTAGAATGTGAGCCTCAGGGGTGCTACACCTGGTCATGAAAACAGCAGCGTGAGGTTAATTAAGTTTCCCCCCATGTGTGATGACCATTCTTTGATTGCGTAAAAACAATTTGAACCAAACTGTATTTTTATTTGACTATACAGTAGGATACTATGTTTTAAAGCTGTCAGGATTTATTCAGTGCCAAACGGTGCCTTGGAAAATTAGTTTTTTGGAAACGTACATTTTTGAACACAAATTGCCAATTCAAAACAAAACAAATCACACATTTTTGAAATAAAAACCCGCATATTTAGAGAAAAAAATCGCAAATTCGTGAAAAAAAAAAGCACATTTTTAGATAATTTTCTTAAATTTAAAAAAACAAAAATCGCAAATTAAAAACAAACATGTCAATTATTGCGATAAATGTGACAGATGAAAAGTTAGCGGATGAGTGACAATGAATTCTCACAAAAATTTGGCAAATTTACATCGAAAATACATTTTTTTTTACTTTTTGACGCCCCTCACGCCCCCAAATACAGTACGTCGTTACGCTACTGTATTTGTTTCCAAGTTATAGTAGAAAATTATCAAAGAACGATTATTTCTCAGGTATAAACTCAGTTTGCAAAAGTTTCGAAGAAACTGCCATAAATTGTCATAAATTATGCTAAAGAGCACAGATGTACCAACAATGTTTGGGGTCTTATCACGTACAGGATAATCAATATTTAACCTACATAAATTGGATGATAAGAGTGGCATTAACGTACATGTACGTATCTGATAGCTAGTCTACCGAAGTTTTGAGTCAATGACATACGTTGTTTACAAAACGGTGCTAATCAACTTCCTTATCATCATAAAAATTGCTGACATAAACAATATTGATCAACAACTAACCAGACAAACAAATTAACAGCGAACGAATGAAGTGCCTCCCATTTTCGAGGGTATACGTCTTGGTCGAGCTTTGGATATTTAATCCCTAGGGCAGAGGACCGGTTACAATTACAGGAGGAATTTGACCCTAAATTAATTCCCCCAAGAGAGCAGGATTAGTGACATGAAAATGGGAAGCTCATATGATTAAAAAAAATCATTACAATTTAGGCACTTGCATACAAATATATAGAAAATATAAGTCTTGACCAATTTAAATTAGACCCTTGATTAAACTTGATCCTAATTGACTTTTCTCCACAAATATAAAGGCAAAAACGAGACTTATTAATCTGCCAATTACTTTGTGACAATTATATATGCTCGGAGATACATTTTTACATAAAAACATGCTCGTCAATTTATACTAATAATTAACACTGAAATCTATGTGGGCGTATCCTGCTTTGAGGCTGACCGGCCAGTAGAACACTAGCTGTTTACGTAATACCGTTTCATAAATATTGCGCGTAAAACGGTGAAAGTTTACTGGAAACAAACCAAAACTACTCGATATTTAAAATTCTATACATAAAAAAGCATTACGTCATGAACACAGATTCCTGACGTCGTGGAAAACATTCGGCGTACTTGAAAGTGAAAGTAGGCCTTGGATTTTGAAATCACAATCTTGGGATAACTTACTTGTTTTTTCCAACCAACGTTTGCTCCAGCGATGCCACGGACTTGGAAAGTTTACTTAATCGGCATCCAGCTCGAAACATTTTGATTAATTTAAAGGATAATATCACCTTCACGCAGAAAACAGATCTAAACTAATGACCCCAATTAAAGCCGCTCGGTTATATCAGACGACGAAACTTGGAATAGTTAAAATATGTTACAGCGCTCCGAAAACAAGTTTAGAGGGGGCAAGGACCGATCATAAAATACGTCACATTCGCCATTGAGCTCTTCATTTGCAATCCGCTTCTTCATTTTCTAAATAATAATAATAATGATACTGATAAAACAAGTATAAGACAACGAATTGTAATTTGACACTTGAACAGGGTTCTCCCAGAAATTTCATTTTTAACTTCCTCGACTTTTCTAGGTTGTTAAACGAATTTCCCTGCCGATGTTAGCCACAATTTTGCAAAATCGACACGAGACAATATTCAATATATTTTGTAAAATTTACTAATGAAAATTTTGACAAATTTACAAATTTTAAAAATGCTACGAAATTATTGCATTCGGAAAATGGAGAAAATTTCTACCCTGAAAATTTTTGCAAACTTATCCTCTGAAATTGGTGAAGATCTTGCAAATTTGTAATTGGAAAATTTTAAATTTTTTGCAAATAGTCCCTATTTTTAACCACGTTTAAATATTAATTTTAGATTGTGACAACATGAATACGTTGAATTTCCATGACTTTTTCAAAATAAATTAATCTTCCCTGACTTTTCCAGACATTATTAAGTTCCTTAACATTTCCAGGTTTTCCAGGTCGGGAGAACCCTGTTGAAATGATTATTTTTACAACGATGTCAACGATGTTCAACAGTTTTCGAACATCACGACAGACAAAAGTGAGATTACAACAGCATTTGTGATCTCGATTTAATAAAAATAAATATTTTTACGCTAGCCACTATGTCAGAAAAATCACGCAATACTGCCTATAACATTTTCGTATGATACGAAACAAACATTTAATGTTTCAAAAATTGATTTGAAGTTGTCCTTTTTTTAAAAAAAATCAGAAACACGGTCAAATTGAGTTCAAATTGTTTTGAAAATACAGAATCGAGATGATGATCGATCTAATTGCTTAAAAGCACAATCTATCCAAAGGATACATTTTTTGTTCATTCCCAGTTTTCATTTTTAGAATTATTGAAGGTACCTTCATTTTGTTTCCAATAATTCAAAGTCGCGTGATCCTCGATTCGATCGGGCATCTGAGAAATATTGGGCTCTACTATTTCCAATTCTTTTTCTTCTTCTAATTCCAATTCTTCATCATCTTTGCTAAAATCCTTGTCTCTTAACAAGTTCTTTTCAATCTCGTACAACATTAAATTCAGAATATACGGATGTTTTTTCCAATCTCCGAACATCTCAATGTCTCTGTGTAGATGAAGATTGTTCAAGTTCGTTTTTACGGTGTCCAGGCTGTACATTAAGAGATGCAATGCTTCTTCCACTTGAAGCTTGCTAAAACCTTGCCCAAGAAGATAATCCAGAACATCTCTGCAGTTGGTTAAATGGTACAAATTCAGCCGAGGATGCTTAACCAAATGCTGCTTAATCCAATCTGGGTTCTTGTTGAATTGGTCGGAAACATAAGAAATATTTTCTTGAAGTTTTTTCGGTGACTTTTTTTCGGTCAGCTTAATCGCACCATTGCGATAGACATTGTAAAGAAGTGCGGGATGTTTTCTCACTTTATCGGACGGCAACTTTGTCAATATCTTGTTCAAGCGTTCCTGGACTGTCGAGGTCGGCAACGAGAAGATTTTCCAACAATTTCTTATTTGAACGTCACTCATTCCCATCTGTTTCAAATAGTCACTGGTCATCAGGATTTGATCAGCGGGAACTAAGAGGAGTTTCGGATACTTCTGCAAGAAATCCGTCGTAGATTGACCTCCCAAACATGGAAGATTTGCCAGAACTTTCTCGACGTCACTCGGCTGTATTGTTAATAGATACCGGCATGACATCAACTGCAAGATAGAAAGCAATCTAAATTGAAAAACAATGTATAACGTACTCTGGGATCTACCTCCGAGTCAAACTTTGCAAAAACAAATGTGGGAAAGTTAGGCTGATTTCCTGAAATTGGGACGGACTGTTAGCGAAAATTTCTACAATGTTTTACAGACATGGACAACATTAACTAACTTTTTCAAAACAAGTCATTCTTCTCTGACATCTACAGAAATTTTCAAGTTCCCTGACACTTCCAAGTTTTCCAGATCTGGAGGAACCCTGTACTAACCCAAACTAACTCGTCTTCTAGCAGTATCCAACATAGCCCAAAACTTCGAGCAAATCGTTTACAGCAGATCAATTTTTAAAAACACTTCTCATATATTACTTTCCAAACTTGATATTCTTGACTTATTTGGAAATAGTAGGCACCTTTTAAATATACTTCCCATGACATCGGAGGTAAATTTACATGAATTTTGACAGTTTATTGGTCTCATTTTAATGAAGATGATCTCAGTTTTACCGTATGGATGCTGAAGCCTAATTTATTCACTAACAATTCAATAGTAGCAAGATGCAAGCAAATGCTTCTGTTGCTCAAAATAGGACAGTTCTCCAAAAGCCACAACACTTCCTTCTTCTGACATTCCAATTTCTGGGAAAGGACCTCAAACAGCACGACCTTTCGTATATTCTGCAATGACAGCTTTCTTAATTTGGGATGCTGCATCAGAAAGTTTTGTTCCAAAAAGGGTAACTGGCTCAGCAAATGATCCAGCGGATCGACGCAATCTGGCAGCAGGTGCATCAATTTTAAATCAAACGCATTCCTTTTAATTAAAGTTGGATATCTGAAAAAAATTACGATGTATTCTTTGTAGAAATGGAAGCTGGATAAGTACGGCATAAGAAATAAACTGGAACAAACCTTAAGATTTCTGGTATACCAAGAGGCTGCAGTCCAAGTTCCTTTAGGCACAAGTACCTCTGCTCAGTTTGAACAGGGAAATGGCCCAAAATTTCCGGATATTCGATGATTTTTTCTGGAGTAACCTGCATTTTCTTGAAAACAGCGGCCATGGTCTCCAACTGAGATTTATTCATGCGTTGTACACCTCGAGTTTTCAATACGATTAGTCTACTCTCATATTCAGGCAAATCTGGTGAGAAAAGAACCTGTATTCGAATGTCTAAAATTCAAGAAGCTATCGAATTTCAAATTTCGTACCTAATAGTTCGGCGATGAACTTCGACCGTTCAACCAATTTCATCCCAGTTGCAGATTGATACGACGCGCATATCATTTTACGAAAAGCGGAAGTGTTTCCAATAAATGACGACCTATTCGCAGAGTTTCTTAAGGTTTTAGTGATAGTTAAAGCCATAATTTCGATGAAAACACAGCTGACACGCCATTCGAAAGCACTCGATAGCAGGCGACAAAAGTAAAAATTAAAGTATACTGACTTCGGCTTTTTGCACGAGCGCCGCACAATAAGTAGGGGTCATCCATAAATTCACGCGCTCGTAGTTAAAGGGCACCCCGATAACCAAATTTACAGTTTAGAAAATGTTATATGCATTTTAATACAAATCTTTTTTTTCTTAAAAATAAACATACATTTTAAGCAAATTATTACTGAATGACTTTCCAGTCTAGGGATTGAGTCTTAATTTTATAATAAAAATTGTCATATTTATACCATAGATTGTTTTCTGTTACAATCATCGGTTTAAAAAAATGTTCAAAAGTTTTGGCTCACCTTAGTAGTGACTTGAGCCGAGTTGAGAGCATGATTATATGTAATGTACGTAATTATGCAAATTAAAGATATAGCATCAACAAATTGTATACAAACTCTTTCCCTTATGAAGAAAACATTTAATAAAATCATTGTCAGGTATAAAAAATTGTTTCGCAGCATGTATTAACAATTTGAAAACAGCTTGAGAATTTTTGGAAATACATGTTCTTTGGAGGACTCCAACATTCAACAATTCGTAAAGAACACAAAAATGCGTCTGCTTCAAAAATTGCCAAATTGTCCTAAAATAATTTTGAAAAACTTTCCAAAATTGATGGATGAAAATTTTAAAAATTGTGAAAAATTGACCGATAAAAATGTTTACTTTTTGCAAAACTGACTATGGAAAATTTAATTTACCAGTGATGATTTTGAAAATATTGCAAAATTAAGAGAGGAAAATAGTGAGAATTTTGAAAAATAAAGGGAAAAAAATATGGAGAATTTTACAAAATTAAGAGAGGAAAATAGTGAGAATTTTTCAAAATTAAGAGAGAAAAATATTGAGAATTTTTCTCCTAATTTTGCAAAATTCTCAATATTTTTCTCTCTTAATTTTGCAAATTTTTCAATATTTTCCTAATTGGATAATTTAAGAATTTTTCAAAATTAAGAGAGGATAATTTAAGAATTTTGCAAAATTAAGAGAGAAAAATATTGAGAATTTTGCAAAATTAAGGAAGAAAAATATTGAGAATTTTGCAAAATATTAAGAGAGGAAAATATTGAGAATTTTGCCAAATTAAGGGAGAAAAATATTGAGAATTTTGCAAAATTAAGAGAGGATAATTTAAGAATTTTGCAAAATTGATAGAGGAAAATATTGAGAATTTTGTAAAATTAAGAGGAAAATATTGAGAATTTTGCAAAACTAAGAGAGGAAAATAGTAAGAATTTTGCAAAACTAAGAGATGAAGGAAAGATTTGATGTGTTAACAACAAGACTTGAAAACAAGCTCGGAAAAAACTTTAAAGGTGCGAGGAATTATTTGGAAAAAATCCGCGAAATATTTGGAAAAAAAAACCAACACACCAGCAAACTTAAAAAAAACTACCGATGAACATCGGTATAAATTAAGCGGCGTTGTTATAAGGGGAGGGCCTATTTCGACATTTTTCAGGGATACAAAAAAATTGGTCATTTTTTTTCCAGAGATCTTCGAGGAGGTCGTTGCTGCCATTAGCTTCTGTCGATGTCCAATGAAAAACTTCATGTAAGCTGCCCCGGCCCCGAACCGCGCATAAGGCGTCCCTGCCCATAGGCGACAGGCACGAGGTGGCGCGCAATCCCAATTCCCGATCCTCCTTTCCAACATACACAGTTTCATTTGTGCAACTTTTATAATGTTACGACGCGTAGCCTACGCTTTCTATAAATATACTATAATTTTAAAGTCGTGATTGAATGCCATTCTTTTACGCGGCGTGTCGTGGAACATTTTACCGGGAATTTACATTGTTTTTTTTTGCGTGAAAAAACCAAGAAAACTAATCGGAATTTATAACGTCTAGTCGGGTCTCAGGTAAGTCACTTAACGTCCATTTTTCAGCCAGAATGATGCTCGGAGAAAACGATGTTCGGTCGTTTATTAATTTTTTCTCTCGTGAAAATGTCCTAGAAAATGTACTTAGAAAATGCTTTTTTGTGTTAAAAAATGTAACTTTGTTTTCCTCGTTTTTAGGCCAAAGAAAGGTCCGAAACTCCAATGATTTTTCGAGTTTTGAGACAAGTTCATGCTCTTGAATTTTTTTGTAGAAAATACTTATATTTTTAAAAAATAGTTTTTAATAAATATTGCGAAGATACGTATAAGCCAGTTGAAAACTAGGTTTTTGCAGATTCAAACTTGGGTTTGGTTCCAGGGTTTTATTCCCGGAACAACAGACCACGCTTTCGGCCATTTTCGACTATATAGGTGATCATGTAACCCATTAATTATCTGGAAATATTTTCGATTTCTACAAATATAATTACCGACGCGAGATAATTGATAGTAATACGATAGCTATTTATTTTTATATATTTTTACGTTTAAAAACGATGGATTTTTTTTGGAAATAATTTTCCTGGAAACTACGTGTTATTAATGTTCGTATTAATTAAGCGTCTTATAAATGTGGATTTTATACGATGATACATACATGTACATGCATCTGTAAACAATGTTTAAGATTAGAAAATTTATATCAATTCCGAGACAGAAATTCCCCACAAACACACGCACTGTTTTAAAAAAAAGGTTTTAGTTTGTTTCAAAAACTTTAATTTTTTTATCAATTTGTAACAAACTGATAATTTACGATATTTTATTTAATACGGCATTGGAAAACATTGTCGGGAGTGGATAAATCAACCCATAAACCTATAGAAAACATGTATGTCTTTCTTATTTGGCTGATTTTGGACATTTTAAAATTTGAAAAATTCAAATGATGCGTGTGACTTTCATTAGCTTAATTACACGAAACATGAAGGGATATATTTTTATGCAAATGCACGTAATTAAGCCCAAAATTAACTGAAATACTGCGTTTTTCTCAAAAAGGCTTACGAGATGAGAAATCCATGCATAGTATGGAGAAAAATTATTCACGGGACCATGCATGGTTGAATTTCCAAAATTATTTTCCATGCATGTTTCTGTGTGTAAAATGGGCCTCGTTGAGAGTTTTGACATCGTAAATCAGCTTCTCGTTATCTGAAACTTTTATGTATGTAGGATGCGTGTCAAATACAATAATTTTGGCAACTATGAAACTATGAATAGTTACATGAATTAATTATTTAAATTGTCGAAGCTTATTATTATTTATTATTTTATTATTTGTTTATTATTTATTTTATTATTTGTTACTATCTCCCTATATTATCGTACCATTAAGTTCTACAGGGTACATGCCCGAACATTGCACGCATACAATAAACTATATACCAAAAATTTGGCCTCCACTGGTATACCATGGCGCAATGAACGAAACAGTAAAAAAAAAATAAACAAAACCTAAAACGAAACAGTAAACGAAAAATTTAAAATCTCACGTGGAAATTAATTAAAAATGTCTACGGCTTTGGTATAAAAAAAAATCAAAATATACTTAAAAATTTATATAATACATGTAATATACATGTATTTTATACATGAACTTGTTTTTTCCACAACGTATACTATATTTGTCGTCATATTGCACGTTTAATACAGTACATGTATAATGATGGTGAATATTTAGTATTTTATTCTCTTAACTCCGCACAATTTTCAATATATATTAAATTTTAACTCGTCAATTTTTACGTCAACATTTCGTAGATATTGACGTCACGTTTTCAAATCGCATGCACCGAACAAATAAGAATCTAAACTTTGTGATTTAATAAATTTTTTGTAAATATTTGTTTGTAAATATCATGTTTTAAAACATGATTTGAAACAATTTTCTCGGGATATTTCCTTTCACGGACATGCATGTTTACAAACAATAACGCTATAAGGCCTGGTCAACAATTCGCAGCTACATCGCAGAAAATATTTTCCAAAACATGCACATACATGCATACTTTTGAAAACATGTTCTCAAAGGAACATTTGATAGAACCGACAATATGCGACCAAAATACATGCACGTAAGTGCAAGTTGAACACCCCGAAAAACTCTCTTTCTGTTAAGTTAAATGTACACGAACTTTGTGTATGATCTTGGGTTCCCTCCCCAAGATATCTCATAATACATGTACATACTATATTATATGCAAATATTCCATTATCCGAAAAAAATATGGCCCCGAGCATTTCGGATGAGGGATACTCAAACTGAATCAGTATATATTTATATATTTAGCGCATAATTTTTCTTCGGTATTTGGTGCATAATGACCGATTGAACAAAAGAATGTTTCGTACATTTACATTAATCTTAATTTAAATTTGCCCGTGCATGCTGGGGCGGATTGTCCTAAACACATTCAGAGCATATGCTCGAGGTTGTTGCTCAAGTTTTCACATGAAATCACACGATTTTTCACGCATCAAATTTTCCCCACTGTGCACGAACTCTGGTGGTGGAAAATGTCGGTCTTAAGGTACAGTATACACAAAAAGGAAAATTTTAACGAAAATTGGTTTCCGAAACTTGAAATTCCCAAGTTGGAAAGCCGGTTAACGCGCAATTCCGAAACTTACAGAAACGTGCCATTGTAAACAAAAAAAACTGGTTGTATGGATTTTAATGAAATTTGTTGGAAATGTTCTCCATATCATTCCTGAACATATTTCAACATTAAAATAAACGTTTCAATAAATTACGCGTGCTTAAAATCGGTGCATAAAGATGGAGTCCGAGGAGATAGTGGCTCAGCAGCGTTTTTTTTTTAAACTTTTGAAGATATTTCAGGAGCAGAAATGCGTGACGCGTTTAAGGTCCGAGTAATGTCCGAACGTCCGGTCTAGGAGTGGATTGGTCTGTCGAGAAAATGGACGTTGAAAGTGCGAAAGATGGTAAGAGAAGTGGACGTTGGGTGGCTCCAACAAATGCCCGAGGCTTAAATGTTTTTTTTTGAGCAAGGCATACACTCGCTCCCAAAAATGCACCGAAGAAAATGGACGTGTTTTTAAATAATAGATGACGTTTACGTAGATTTCTCTACCAAATTTCATTAAAATCCATACAGCCGTTTCATTTTCGAAAAGGTTTTAAAGCACGCCACCTAAGGAGGAAAAAAAGAAACGCTCCGACTTAAGCTTTTTAATCCCGGCCAGTCAAAATAAGTCTGAAATTTGGAGGATCTTGTTCCTCCATCGCACGCGAATGACCACACTCGGCCTGTCAGTGAAATGACGAGTATCAATTTCAGAGGCTGATAAAGAGATAAATAAATCGTAGATTTGTGCGACTTACGTAAGTTGCGAGTTCGCCGTGGGAGGCCGAATTGAGCCGGGGGTCTCTCGCCACTCTCTGGGCCTGAGGACGAACCTCATCCCCATGCATCCAGGACCAAATATAACCCGAAACTAGCGACTATTTCGGTCGTGCCTCTACACTCGCCCAGGTCTCACATTTGCATAAATTACCATGGCTGCGCTTTCAGGGGCCTAGCTTCCATCCAAGAAAATGTTGTCTTATTAAAAAATGTCTGTTTTATTCGGTTTGTTTTCACAGAAAGCCATGGTTTGCTTTTATGACATACAGTACATTTCTCTGAAGTTTTTTATCAGCGCCGTAGCGTGCATGTTTGGCGCCCGGGTAACAGAATAAGATCAGTGATCCGACATCCCCCTCCCCTCCCACATCAGAATTGTAAAACAAGAAAATTTCGACAAACTAAATTATACGCAATTCGTAAATGAACACAAAAATGTGTTTGCTTCAAAAATTGCAAAATTGTCCTAAAAAAAGTTTGAGAAACTTAAAATTGATCGATGAAAATGTTGAAAAATTGACCGATAAAAACATGTTTAAATTTTGCAAAACTGACGAAGGAAAATTTAATTTACCAACGATGATTTTTGTTAAAATAGTGCAAAAGTAAGAGAGGAAAATATTGAGAATTTTGAATAATTAAGAGTGGAAAATAGTGTGAATTTTGACAAATTATGAGAGGAAAATAGTGAGAATTTCGCGAAATTAAGAAAGGAAAAGGAAAATAGTAAGAATTTTGCAAAGTTAAGAAAGGAAAATATTGAGAATTTCGCGAAATTAAGAGTGTAAAATACTGAGAACTCTTCGAAATTAAGAGAGGAAAATATTGAGAATTTTGCGAAATTAAGAGTGGAAAATAGTGAGAATTTTGCAAAATGGAGTGAAAAATAGTGAGAATTTAGCAAAATTAAGAGGAAAATATTGAGAATTTCGCGAAATTAAGAGTGGAAAATACTGAGAATTTTTCGAAATTAAAAGAGGAAAATAGTCAGAATTTTGCGAAATTAAGAGTGGGAAATATTGAGAATTTTGTAAAATTAAGAGTGGAAAATAGGGAGAATTTTTCAAAATAGAGTGGAAAATAGTGAGAATTTTGCAAAATTAACAGAGGAAAATAGCGAGAATTTCGCATAATGAAGAGTGGGAAATATTGAGAATTTCGCAAAATTAACCTCGGAAACTGTCGAAAATTGTGTAAAATTTACCTAAAAAACCACATTTATAAAAAATTTACGCGATCTCAATATTACAAAACAAAATTCAAATTTGCACGACAAACTATATGTATACATTTTCTTTTGGGCGCCCCGGTGCAGTCCTTGGCCCCCTGGCACCTTCGTTACTACGGCCCCGGGACTCGCAACAGCGATCACACGTTGCCCAAAAATGAGAAAAGCAGTCCGTTGGTCCTCCATCGAATATCAGCTGGTATACACCAGGAATATGGGTTAAACCACGCGTGGGTATCATTATGCATGTACGCGCATAAGTAAAGCTACATTTTCAAAACTTACGAAACATGCTAATTCCTTAACTATATATTTGCGAATTAAGTTAGCTTCACCTAGCGGCTTTAGGACACTCGAAAGAGGCATTTTTACCACCGTAAACATTGCGAAAAACATGGATTGCTGTTGGCTAATTTTGAACCTCGGTTTTGCTATCAGAAATGGAGAAGCAGACGGAGTTAGCGAAAGCCAGGGAAAAGTGGATAATGTCCATGGAAAATGCGGCCAAATCACGGTCAGGACGACCTTTGAGGAACCGATCTGGAAGGTAAGTTCCCAACAAATTTCAAACTTGTTAATTTGTTCGACGCCTGACTTAAAGCATCCAAATGCTAAAATCTGGATTAAAGTTCGGTTTTATGCGGAATATGAAATGATGTGCAGAAATTGTTAAAAAAATGTACGCTCTAAGTAAGAATGAAATTACAGCGTGAGAACTTGACATCCTATAATCAATTTTGAAATGATTTTCGTAATTTTGTTTTCTGAAATACATGTTTCTCAACCAGAAAATTGTGCCAAATTAACTAACATTTGATATGAATTTTCTGAGAAACGTGTATTTTTATGCATTTATTTCGCAGAAAATGTTGCGTTTTATCCAACATTTTTTTATGTTTACCCAATACAGAAATAATTAAAACTCCAAGTACTTCCCATAATGCGCGAGATTCAAATTTCTTGGTTGATCTTCACGATCAACAAACAACAACAAGGTTGAAAATATTTGACTTTATAGCTACTAATCTATCTCCGCTAAAAGTCCCATCAGCGGTGAATCCTCTTAAAAATGTCACCGAGTGTCTTCCACGCACGATGCTAAAACGTACGAATGATGGGGGTGGTAAAATCCCCTAAAGCCCGTCGAAAAACATGCGGACAAACAATCGTGTAAGCTTATTTAGGCGAGTAGAAAAACGACAAATAAATGTTGCCCAAAATGTCGATTTTGAGCCAAAACGAAGTCCACCTGCGACGCCATCTGACACAAATGTCCATGCATTCGAACGGCGGGCTTAAAAACCAGCCTATAGGCTATTCAAATCTATTACCCACTTTTTAAAACTCCTCAACCTATACGGAGTATGTTTTTTTTAAAAAAAAAATGTTGAACGATTCAAACGCTGGGCTTATTCAAAACTCGGAACAAAAGTTTCCAAATGCGTGTTCACCAGGTACCTATAGACTGCTAACGATCATTTGCGCATGTTGAAAATTTATGATGGACGTACATGCAAATGTAAAGTTTTGGTGCCTAATAATTAAAATTATAAGTAGAACATTTTAGGTGATTAAAATTAGTTTTAAGTAATTTTAAGTAGAACATTTTATGTGAATAAAATTATAGTTTTGAGTAATTACCAGTAGAACATTTTAGGTGAATAAAATTATAGTCTTTGAGTAATTACAAGTAGAACATTTCAGACGATCCAGCAAAATTTTACCGTTTTTTCGAGTAGGCTACATGCAATGTATTCGTAAAACGTTCATCATTTTCCGAGGAGAAATTTGCAATATTTTTAACAGATTTTGATGACAAATTTGCGATATTCTCAAGTATTTGCGAGTACAAATTTGGATAACATTGGCCTTTGTAAATTTCGACATTGTCATCGATCAGGGAAATTTGCTTCAAAAAACTTGGAAAAGTCAAGGATTTTACTCGTTTTCCGAGTACCAATTTGCAAAATGTTCCACGAATTTCCGAGGACAAATTTGCTAAATTGTCCAAGTTTTCCGAGTACAAAATAGAAAATTTGTCCACGTTTTCCGAGTACAAATTTGCAAAATTGTCCAAGTTTTCCGAGTACAAAATAGAAAATTTGTCCACGTTTTTCGAGTACAAATTTGCAAAATTTTCCACGTTTTCCGAGTTCAAAATAGAAAAATTTCCCGCGTTTGCCGAGTACAAATTTGCAAAAATTGCCCACGAATTTCCGAGTACAAATTGCACAATTTTCCACGTTTTCCGAGCACAACGAAGTTAATCGTCGTTCATAGCCTAAACGACGAAATGCCTTAGAGGTGACTTAGAAATGGCGTTTATGTCTTCAATTGCTCGGTTGTGAATACAGCATAAACATAATCGTTGAAATACTAAATTGAATACTAATTTTTTTTTTAAATAAAAAGCTCTGAATTATCCAAGTCCTAAACTTGGGTCTTTTTTCTACAGGCACGCCTTTCCCGAGGTGGTGCGTCAGAGGCGTCAAGTGCTTCAAGGGATGGCCAAGCCCTTAAAAAGATGGCTGATCAAACATCGAGATAATCCATATCCAACCAGAGAAGAGAAGATCTCGCTGGCTCTGGGCTCCCAGATGACGCTCATGCAAGCAAGTATCTCCTTGGCAACCAACCAGTGTACGTGTAACCACGATATAACCATCTCGGGTCCTTTTAGGTGTCCAACTGGTTCGCAAACGCCAGGCGGCGTCTGAAAAACACGGTAAAGACCCCGAACGCTGATTGGCCCTTACGGATCAAAATGTACAACAGCTGCGTCGTAGGAAACGCGGAATTGCTCAGCATCAGTTCGGAGGACAGCATTTGGGATTCGGAGGACATTTATCAAAATCAAACTGGTAGGGCGAAATCTCGAGTTACTTCAAAATCTGATCGTTTGAACATTAGTTCGTATTATCGAAAGTCAGACAAAACGATAAGAACTAAGGGCCATTCAAAAAGGACGTCATCGTGTGGGGATAGGTTGAGTCACGGACACAAGCTCGCAAAATTTTCAACCTTTCCGAGGTCATCTTTACAAATTTTTCTCGTTTTCTCGAGGACAAATTCGCAAAAATGTCCAAATTTTCCCGAGGACAAATTTGCCACATTTTCCACGTTTTCCCGAGTATAAATCTTCAACATTTTCAACTGTTTTCGAGTACGGATTCGTAAGACTTTCAAGAGTTTCCGAGGAGAAATTTGCCAAAATTTCCAACCGATTTTGAGGACAAATTGGCAAAATTCTCAACATTTTCAGAGTACAAAATTCACGTTTTCCGAGTACAAATTTGCAAAACTTTAAAAAATTTCGCAATACAATTTTGTTAAGTTTCAGACATCCGAATGGGGGGGAAGGAGAGGAGTGCATGGGGTCCTGATTGACCGGACAGTAACACAATGCGGACAGGGGGTAGTAGGAAGTCCAATTTTGGGAAAAATTTGAGGACGTCCTTTTTGAATGGCCTCATATAACGGGAAATTTCCCCGATAACTTTCCACAACTTTCAAGATCCACATTTTCGGGTTCGTTTAGAAATAATTCCATCGGACGAGCCAATGCCTCAGGAGCGCAAAACCAACGAAGATCACAGCTACTCGGTCCTCGATGGCCTGCTTCCAAATTCCAGCCTAAGAGACGCTTGCAGAGGAGGAGGAGGAGGAGGGGGAGGAGCGCCTCATCTTCTCGAAGCACGTCAGATTCCATCGAAGGAGGCCATCGCCAGAAGCAGCCCGGAGTGCGAGCAACAGCAGCCCCACATTCAAATGTCCGCACCGGCGGTCATCAGGTGCAAGAGGTCGAGGGAGGCTTCGGACGACGAGGGCGCATTTTCGGACGAACCTCAGCGTGATCATCGACCCAAGAAGTACAAACGACACATCATGCAACGCTACTTGAAGGACTCCTGTCGCATCAACCAGAACCAGAAGCAACCAGAGGAGGAATTGGAATGTCAGAAGAAGCAGAATGCCAAGTGCCAAAGGACGCTAAAGTCCAGGGATTCAGTCGGTGGATCCTGTAGCGAAAGCGAGAGGTCGCACTCCAGCTCGCACTCACCTTCCAGTTCAAATTCTGCCAAAGATTTTAGGTTTTCAGGTGAGATTCCCCCCAAAATGACTTTGTAATGCATGGCCCCAACAAAGGTGGGAGGGGTTCTAATCTGGGGTCTGCCATAACGCCCCACCCCTCCTTCCCGTTCTCAAAATTTTGGAAAATGTCGCAGTTTTTTGAAATTTGAAAATACATTCCCAATTAATTTGAAGTCATAAAAAATAAAAAACCGCACATTTTGAAAAAAAAATGTCGAATTTTCGAAAAAAAAAATGACGAATTAAAAAAAAATCGCAAATTTAATACAAAAAATGGCTAATATTTAAATAAATATTCTTAAATTTCTTAAAAAAAACATTCGCGAATTAAAAAAAAAATGGCAAATTTTTAAATAAATATTCTCAAATTTTATAAAAAAAAACAACATTCGCAAATTTAAAATAAAATGACAAATTTTTGAAAACAAAGAAGAATGGAATGGAATGGCAAATAAAATAAAATGTGCGCCTGTTTTAAACAAAATTCGCGGATGAGTGGCGATGAAGTGTCGCCAAAATTTAGCAAATTTACACCGAAAATACATTTTTTTGTTACTTTATGGGGAAATAAAATTCTCGGAATAAAAATAATTCTATTATCTGCTAAAACATTTCCCTTTCGCTATTTAATAATCATTTTTCGTCTTCGTATATACGACAGAAGTGGATGTTCCGCGCCAATTATTCAGGACAAACGAAACCCCCATTTTTGGCAGTGACAGGTTGGTGAATTTAGCTAAGAAATGCACTGAAATTACGTTTATTTCAACTATTTTTTAAATATTTCAGACTGAAAAACGGAAGATATTGGAAAGAATTCGACGCTGCAGTAGCCCTGGCCAACTTAAGTCGGTCAGAAATGGTCAAATTACCAACTTCGGGAATTCACAGTCCAGCAATCGGTTTTGGTACTACCTGCACATGATACAACTTTTTTAATTTCTTTTTTTGTAAAAAAAATGATAACTGTGCATAACGCGTTGTTACGTGACAATTACATGTCTGTTTGAATAGCTTTTGAATAGCTCAAAAGAGGTGATAATTATTGACGTAGTTTCAAATGTTTGTCAATCCCAATAAATGTAAAGATAATACGTTCATTAAGTTTCAGCAATAATGTAAAAAAAAAAAGAAAACGGCTTTATGGAATTTAATGAATTGTGTTGGAAAAATTCTTCCATCATTCCTGAACATATTTCAATATTAAAAAATTTGTTGCAAAAACCGCGTGTGCTTAAAATTGGTGCGCAAAGATGGCGTCCGAGGAGATAGTGGTTCAGCAGCGTTTTTAAACTTTTCAAGGCATTTCAGGAGCAGAAATGCGTGACGACGTGTTTAAGGTCCGAGTAATGTCCGAACGTTCGGTCTAGGAGTGGATAGTAGTATAGGAAAAGTCATCTCCGCATCACTCCACGCTTAACTCAGTCCGGACCGTCCCTACTATACACGTACTGTGGATTGGTCAGTTGAGAAATGCACGTTGAAAGTGCGAAAGACGATGAAAGAAGAGGACATTGAGTGGCTGGAACAAATACTTCGTCTTAAGCGATTTTTAAGCGAGGCATACGCTCGATGCCACAACGATGCCAAAACTGCACCGAACAAAATTGAAATTTTTGTGAATAATACATGACATTGACGTGGATTTCTCTACCAAATTTCATTAAAATCCATACAGCCAGTTTTAAAAAAAATGATTGCGGAAACTTAATGAACACCCCTTTTATTACGTGAGGTGCACATACATTCTTTTCAGAAAAACTATGCCTGATATAGGAAATTTTGCTTCGCTATATGTTTTTTAACTCAAGATTTGTTAGTCTACTCCTTACAGTTTGTGCCAACTGACACAAAACTATTTGTCTGTCTGTAAAATATTCCAGCAAACTATGTTTCTACGAAACATTTTCATTACATGATTTTTCATAAAAAAGGGAAAGACTTTATGTGCACTCTGTTTAGCGATTAAACAGTATATGCTTTTAAAGAATAAAAAGTCAGGAAAATAATAACTCTAGATGGCGAATAGATGGTTTTCATGTTGATAATTTTTCAGTATTTCTCGGAAGATTTCGTTATTTTCACTATTTATTAAAATATAAATGTCAACTTAATAAAGGAGCAATTCAGAATCATGGGACTACTCGAATCATGACAGGTCCTCTTTGACCAATGATACAATACACGTACAAAACTATTTTATATTAAGTGGTAGTATTTGAAAGAGTAACAAATACTATTTTTGACAGAGGGTTCCCTCGCCTAAGTGGTTGGGGAGACGAATAGCAGTGCTATGGAATGTCAATCAGTTTCGTGAGCCTGTTAAAATACCAGTATTGGTTAGATGAAGTTTGATGGACTTCAACGAGCTCAAAGTGGTGACGAAGTAAAATATCGTTTCACGGGTGTTGTAGCAATGTCCTAAAACCATAATTAATGCATATTGTTCTAATTGTTCTAGCATTATGGGCTTCCCATCTGCATACTTTTGCCAGATTGAATCACTGGGCTATTCGTGCTTACTGACAGGGTTCCCCCAGAAATTTCACTTTCAACTTCCCGGACTTTTCCAGGTTTTAAAAAAATTTCCCCGACCGATGACAATATAAAAAATTTACATATTTCGCAAAATCGACGCGGGAAAAAATCTCGCAAAATTTACTAATGACAATTTTGAAAATTAACGTAGAAAAATTTAAAAAATGTAAAACAATTTGCTTAAAAATGTTGGGAAAATTTGACAATTTTTCATTCGGAAAATGTTTACAAATTTCTTTTCGGAAAACTGGGAAATTTTTGCAAATTTGTCCTCGGAAAACGTGGAAAATTTTTAAATTTCTACTCGGAAAATGGGCCCTGAGCTAACCATTTAGAAGCATTAGTTTTGGATCGCAAGAACATCACTACGTTGAAAATTCCCTGACTTTTTGAAAATAAGCCATTCTTCCCTGACTTCTCCCCGACTTTTCGAGACATTTTAAAAATTAAATTAAACCCCCCAATCGATGCATATTATAAAATTGTTAAAATTTTTCGAGAATTATTTCGAATTTTCCTCTACAGTTTTCAACTGATAAATTAGAAATTTTTATCAAAACATTAAATCATCATTATTGTTTAATCCAATAAGATATTTATTTAGAGTTACTTTTAGTTCCACCAATTTGTCTACACTCGTATTGTCTGAGGTGAACTAAACTTTTATTTTATTAAAAACAAACTTTCATCAAATATTCAAAGTTTTCAAATATATTCTCAAATTTAATTTTAAGCATCGATACGAATGAAGTCGAAATCGTGTGAAAATGGGGAGCCCATAACTTATTATTACTAAAGTACTAAAATAACAGAATTTCACCTATCGAATAACCTTAATATTACCTAAAAGTCCCAAGTTTGTAACATTTTAAATTGACCATCTCAACTTTTAAATAAAATATTGCATCAAATATCCGTCAAAACGCATAATAAATCTCTAATACACAATTCCACAATCATGTGTTGAAATAACCTTTATTTTAGTCAGAAAAACATAACCTAGATCGTCCTTAATTGTTTGCCATTTAACTCGGGGCATTTAGACATCACCCGTGAATGAAATTATCAAGCTGCTAACAAGTTGTGGATATCACCTTGTGTTTTGATTGAAAATTCAATCGTACTCAATGAGATGACTACATTCTTGAATCGCAGAAATTCTACTTTGTCAGCACCCAAATACTTTGTCGATTAAGTGATTGCGAAGCACGCCATGTCGCCAATTTTATGATTATCTAGCTCGTTCAACATGTACTAACATTTTTACTAAATTCATTTGAAAAAAATTAATAATTCCACCAAACTTGATTTCCATTTTAAAAAATATTTAAAAAAAGTAATTTAGTGATTTCTAAAATTACCGTAATATATTTTTTCAAAATTACTGAAAACCTCATTATTAAGCTATTTTACGCTAATCTTTTACCAATTTAAATTTTTGTCAGTATTATAATTAGTCATTATTAAGCGATCAAATTATTATTTTGGCAAAAAACAAAAAAAAAATAACAATCGAAATTTCATTTTCTGTCATTATTATAAGTCGGTCAAATGCATCGGTCAATTAAACAATTAAACGGTCAAATTATTATTTTCGCAATTAAAAAAAAACTTTCAAGTGCATCGAAAACATGCTTTTTTTTACAAATCAATGACAACCTGAAATTACGGAATTTCTATTAATTTAATTTCCGTCCAGTTCTCAGATTTTGATGAGGGAAACATTTTTATCGTTATTTTTTCATATAGTTTTACCTTTATCAAACTGAATTTCTTGCTACCATAGTTATCTATTTAGTATAATCATAAAGCATGATTTAAAATGCATGATGATATGAAAGTGATTCTTTAATGCTTTGAAATACATATTACTTGTAAAGTTATTACATTAATTTTATAATTAAATAACATAACGAGCGTTACGATTATTAATTTAATGATATAACAAGCGTTTTGTTTATCTCTTAATTTAACATTATTAATTTAATAATATAACAAGCCTTATGTTTATTCATTAATATAACATTAATTTAATAATTGAATTATTTACATATCGATTAAAAAAATGATGTGTGGACTTTAATATGCACGGTCATGTTATACAAGCCTAATGTACGTGGATTAAAAGTTGTATATTTGATAAAATCTGCACGAAAGGTTTACTTCACGAGCATTTGATCACGTTACCGTCCATCGGAAGTCTTCATTAAAATAACGGGCAGCTAGAAGCTGATTGGCACATCCATGTGCCTGCTATTTAAAAGTCTATTCCCAACCACTTTATATTTGGGGAACCCAACAATTAACACTATAAAGTCTATTAAAAAGTTATAAAATGTCATTAGTTTCCTATAAAAATTTGTATAAAATACTAATGACCAACTCGAGTAGGTTAACCATGCGGCAAGTAACTATTTAATTATTTTTTTCCTTTTTTTTCTTTTATTGTTTCTCCCGCAAATAATCACCAACTTTTCGCCCTACTCCAGAAGGGTCTCATACCCTTAACGAGTTGTTGTTCTTCATCTACTTCTTTTAATGATATCGAGTGATCAAATTATAAAGTTACTGTGATATTAAGTCAATTCAATTCTTTACCCTGCAGTCAGTACATGGCACTATTTGGCAGGGAGGAAGGGGGGGTGGGAGAAAGATCATTAAACAAATTCAGTCAGACTAAGCTGTCTGGTCATGATGGACCCCAACATCTCAATTTATATATATTTCCAAGTAATTTCCCGTATTTGGGACTTTAACGAGGAGGATGGGATGGGAATAGGTCACTGTGATAAAACCCACAAAATGCATAATATACATTTACCAAAGATTGACAAACATTCCACAAATGCCATTAAAAATCACCCTCAGGAGCAGAATAAAAATCAAATACATGTAGTTATCATGAACTAAAGACGCGTTTTAAAACGGCTATATACATCGTTAAATTTTATCACATGACTAAATGAAGCGTGAATGTTGCGAATTTTGTATAGTTAGTACTCGTGTTTTTATGTTTTTTTGATTAACATTTTTAAAATAAAAGCTATACCTATTAAATTAATCGCCACCATGCGATGTGTGCCAACGATAGAACCATTTTGAAATAAAAAAAATGTTTACATTGTTACTTACTAAGCTGAAAAAATCATGTCCTTAATCTTCGATTTTCATTGATGCCGTATTACACTGATATTTTCAACTGAAAAGTTTATCAAAATCGTATAAAAATGTGATAATTTCTTCGGATGCTCTGACTCGCGTATTGAAAAAATTCATCCACAAATTTAATTTTTTGAAAAAATTCATCCACAAATTTAATTTTTTGAAAAAATTCATCCACAAATTAACTTTTTAAAAAATCCCATCCACAAAATAAATAAAAAATTTACAATTTTAAAACAAATACAATTTTTTAAAATCCATCCAAAAATTTGTAAATTTGATTTTTTTTTAAAAAAAATTGAAAGAATTCATTTCAACACAAGTACCTTAATTTCCCATTTTCTTCATTTTCAAATATCTGTATCCAGTAAATTACGAAGAGCCAAAATTCTAGCTCGGGCTAAACCAACACTTTGAAGCAAAAATCAAGTTTGAAAATTCATTAATCTGGCAAATTAAAACATCAAAAATGTCCGAAAAACGAGGAAAAAAAAGAGAAATTCCAAAATAAAAGAGACGTAGACAAAATAAGAGAAAAACAAATATTTATAAGAGACAAAAAAAATATGTACAAGTATAAGTGTATATAAAGAGGAAGCACATAATAAGGACCATCGTTAAAAATATGGCTAGTCTAAAAACATTTGAGTGGACAATAAACTAACCAATGAGTCTGGCTTCTCTTTTATCATTTACTGGACTTAATTACTGATAGCAGGCTGGTTAATACCGATTTTACATCTTCAATCCCTTGACGAGTGCTCTATTTTTAAGAAATACAAACAATTACTATTTAATTACTTAAAATTTACTTTAAGATTTTTCATTAATTAAACTCACCACTAGTTCAGAATGGAATTTTGCATGATCGTCGCTTATAATACCCTTTACTTCTGTCATCACTTCGTGTTTTACCTAAAGAGAAAAAAACAAGTATTTTAAAAACATTTGAAATACTAAAATTTCGGGAACACAAATTAGTTTTAATTAAGGGTTAATAAAACTTCAAGATTTGTCACGCTCGTAGTACGACTCATCTACTGTACCTCGGACTACTTATGTTTACAAAATTAGAAATTATCCCGTTAAAGAAATTTAGGAAATACACCAAAATCGTTTGCTAAAAATATCCTCACAAATATTTGACCTCGGATTCTTGCAAGTTTTTTTTCTTATAAAAGAAATGGGAGAATTTAAAATTTTATAAACAAAAACGAACAAAAATACTAAAAAAAACTAAGATAGTTTTAGTCATGAAATTAATTTTTTTTAACTTAGAACCACATCTGAGGCTGCGTAGTAAATTATGACGTAATTCATTAAAATTTCAATGATGAAGGCAACATCAGAATCTTAACAAATGACGTCATCATCAGAATCGTACTAAATTACGTCATCATCAGAATCTTACTAAACGACGTCATCAACACAATTTAACAAAACGACGTCATCATCAGAATTCTTTGGAAACGACTTCATCATCAGAATTTTTTGGAGATGACGTCATTCATTCAATTGTCTAATTTTACAAAAACTAAACATAATCGATGGTGGATAATTACGTCATTCAATAACTGCGGAAGTTCATCCGAGTGCATTCTTCGACCAGCACCAGCCGAATCTTCGCATTGCCAGGATTTGCTCACTCGTGGTACGCTGTCGCAATGGAATTCTTCGAGTTGGTCGTAGATGGCGCTTTGTTCTCTGAGTAATTCGCCCAATTCTTCAGCCACAGTCACGAGTCTGAAATCGCAAGATGGATGACAAGAAGGCATTGGCACTGACTGCTGCATGGCTGCGCTACGATGGGACAAAAGCATCTGAGTTTTACTGGCTTCTACGAGCACCAGTTTACGGAGATCGCGGAGTTTTTCCAATTCTTCCCTGAAAAGAAAACAACGAAAATGAATCGAGCAGTAGAGGACATTTGTAATCGGAAAACGTAGAAAATTTTGCTAAATTTGTACATGTACTCGAAAAACGAGGAAAATTTTGCAAATTTTTACTCAGAAAATGGGCCCCGAGCAAACCGTGTAGAAGCATTAATTTTGGAATGCAACAACATGACTACGTTGAATTTCCTTGACTTTTTCAAAATAAGCCCTTCTTCCCTGATTTTTACAGGTCTGGGGGTACCCTGTCTTCTTATTGATAACAGTTGGCGCACTTTCAATTCAAAGACATTTTCAAAAAAAATTACATTTATCAAACTGTTACTTTATGATTAGGATTTGCGTTGATAGAATAAACATTTCCGATGATTTTTCCAAAACTTTAGTATTAATAACCGGTTTAATTAACTGAGATGAATCAAATTTCCACTTGCCTTTCCGTTTTGGACACCCCAGGAAATAATTGGTGGTAAGTGCCCCAACACGTTCGCTCCATTTGTTTCAACTTTTTCTGGTACAGTTTGATTATTTCGTGCATTCTGTGGATAGTCAACAAACAGCTCTGGAAAAAAATAATAGGTCAAGTTATAATACGATTGGTCGGGGTACTCAGACATCAGCTTCGCGATAATTGCGAACTTTTTTAAACCAATCGGGGTGCCGATTTTTTACGTGTGACTTCACGATTGGTAAAGTGAGTTTCACGAAGCTCCTAAGCAGGATTCCCCAGAAATTTCATATTCTACTTCCCAGACTTTTTCAGGTCTTACCAAGTTCATGTCAATGATATCCACCATTTTGGAAAATCCACACGAGACAAAAGGAAATTTGACAATTAAAAATTGTACATTTTTGTATTCGGAAAATGTTCGGATTTGTGCTCAGAAAACGTGGAAGATGTCGCAAGTTTGTCTTCGGAAACTGTTGAAAATTTTGCAAACTTGTCCTGGGATAGGTTGACAATTTTACAAATTCGTACTTCAAAAACGTGAACAATTGTGCGAGTTTTTTTTCGGAAAACGTGGAACATTTTGTAAATTTGCCTCAGAAACTGTTGAAAATTTCGCAGATTTATGCTGGGAAAAGTTTAAAAAGTTTGTATATGGGCCTTGAGCTAACCACATAGAACCATTAATTTTAGAACGTGACAACATTAATACGTTGAATTTCAATGACTTTTTCAAAATAATTCATTCTTCCCTGACTTTTCCAGGTCTTCCAGGGTCTAAGTACCCACGACGTGTTTAGGTGTTTTACATTTTAGGAGTTCCACTGAAATTAGTGTTGGAAGACCACCAAAATGTGTCTTTGAGCATATGAAGCCCATGCAACAGGTTTCCAGAAACGAGTGGCACCAATTAGCAACAAGAAGTTCCTATAATGTTTCTCCCAGTGTGGACGTAGCTTTAAACCGAATTTTCTGTCTTTAAATTATCAGCTCTTAGCCAAAAATTAAATTTAAGATCAATTTCATAAACATTGGTGCAACGTACCTCGTGAAAATCTCCAATTCTTTCGCATCTGCCAGTCGATGGAAATTCTCGGAAAACAGACTCCTCCTCTGCACTGACGAGCCTCGAAAACCGCTTTTCGTCGATATTTTCCAGGGATGTTTGTTGACTTTTCTGACCAGTCTTAACCATCAGCGTCGTTTGGAGGGATCCCAAACGATTCAAGCCATCTTCAGAAATACTCTTGAAGAGATTCGACCTCCTGGGACCATGGACGCGCATCTGAGTCCCGACATTGCCCCATTCCCTAGACGCCGATGTCTTCTCGGAGGAGGCAACATCGCCGGTTCCTCGACTCTTCACACTTCCACCTCCGTTGTTCAGTTCGTAAGAGCTGCTTATTGGACTTCTCTCGTTCTGGGAGGAGATGGCATCTCCACTGGAACTGGAGGCAAAATCCACCACCAACGTATCAGATTCGCTCAAATATCCAACGGGGGTTTGGACACCCGTCGTCTGCCCCTGTTCGTTGAGATATTCCTCCTTTTCCTGAGTGCCGAAGCTTTCGAAGCCAGATTCGGACATGTTCATCGGTGGACTTTGCCTTCCAGAATTGATCTTCGCGACGTCGGAATTTGCGCCAGCGCTAAATTCGTCTTCGGCAACTGATGGCAAGGCATCGAAAGAACTGTGTTGACTGTCTAGCAAAAGACTGACACTCCTGTGGGCGAACTTTTGAGAGACCAACTCTGACAGGGGATCGTCCAAGGTGTCCAAGTTGCTGGTTTCCAGTGTCTCGCCCTCCAGAAACCCTGAGCTGTCTGACATGGCACTGCCCGTTCTAGGAGCATCTACTTAAGAGAAACAGGAATGGTTAGCGAAATGTACGGTCAAATACAGTCAAATTTGAGAATTTTATTTAAAAAATTCTCATTTTTGATATAAAAAATGCGCGATGTTATTTCAATAATTTTAAACTTCTTTTTCAAAAATTTGCTTTTTTTTTTAATGCGCGAGTTTTTATTTAACAAACTTGCCATTTTATATTCCAAAAATGTGATATTTGTTCTAAAAAAATTTCTGAATTTTATTTTTAAACTTGCGATTCTTTTCAAAAATGTGTGACTTTTCAAAAATTTCCAATTTTTTTAATAATTTGTCATTTTTTTAATAATTTGTCATTTTTTTAATAATTTGTCATTTTTTTAAATTTGCGACTTTTTTTTTACTAATATTTTACAATTTTGTTTAAAAATGTGCGATTTTTAATTTCCATTTTTTTTCTTCTAAAATTTGCGATATATTTTGCAAAATATGTTTTTTTTTTAAATTTGCGAGTTTATTTTCCAAATTTTTCAAATTTATAATTTTTTTTAAATGTTAAGAACGGAAGGTGTGTGGGGGCGGGGGGGGGAC
>JAQGAO010000484.1:0-33879 GCA_034697705.1 Ommatoiulus sabulosus | reverse complement strand
GTACCCCGGTAAGTATTATTTACGGTACCGGTATGCTCCTTTTACCTGGTACCGGTATTAGAATTTTGGACAAGCGCTGGACCTGCAATACGCGCCTACCTCGATTAATCGCCGGGGGGTTCCTCAAAAATTGCAAACAAGCGCCCAGGAGTTTATTTCCGTATTTACGGTACATAACCGTATCCCACAGCCCTTGGGCTCACTGAATTAAACTATGATCTTGCGTATATGAATATGCAAATAAGTGTATTCTTTGAAGCCTCGATCTGGTAATTCCTAGGCTCCCCTCAACAATTAAGGAAAGATGTATTATTTTTAACAGTAATAACTGCGGCATGATGGCAAATACTGTTGGGGGACTCATTATCACCATTACTCATAAATGATTAATTCTATTTGTGATAATTACTATGGAGACAATTAAATTAGCACGATAAATTTGTTTTAACTGCCGGTCAATTCCGTTGGATTTAATGAAAAGTTTAAAATAGTTTTGTTTCGCGTGATTAAATAATGATGACATATAACGTGCAAGACTATATGTAGTTTTATAAGTAATTCGATCTGATTGCTATATTATTCGAGAAACGTTTTCTTATTTTGAATGTCAGTTCATTTACTAGTTCAATGCACATTTTGTCGTATTTTTTTAGAATGTCATTTATGAAAGCATTTTAAAGTCACGAATTATAATCACTTAAATCGAAGGCTTACCATCTATACGGCTCAGTTTTTTCAAAGCTAGATGAACTCTTTAAAATCCCTTTTTTGGGAGCTTTGAGCAAGTTATCCGCCATCTTTAACATTGAACGAAAATGCAAATGTACACTTTTCTACCGTTGCATCATGGGGAGTGTTTGTTTATTTATCGGCTGCTTTTTTCTACGGAAGCCTAGACGCGCTCCTTGTGCAAATGTGAACAGGGCACGTCCACTATCGAGATGGCGCCACTGCTTCAAATTCCAAATTTGTTCTAATTTTCTTTCTTTTATTTCAAGAAAGTCGCAGCATTTCAAAATAAAAAACAATATTGACGAGTATTTTCAAAATGAAGTTAAAATAGTCAGATCCTATGATTTCAATTTTTTATTTTGTGAAACCATATTCGTTCAATAATGCAATATCTTTCCTATATTGCATTTGAATTTCCAAATTCAGCAAATCATTGCATCACGAATGCGAAAGACTATATGATTAATAATCTTTAATATATATTTACACTTTTTTTTTGTTCAAAAAATAAACACTTTTTTTTGTTCATAAAAATCATATAAATAATCATATTTTCGGCCCAAATAATACTGTTTCTCAAAATACCATAAGGCAGACGCGATATACTACGAATTCGATACATGTACATGCTTTTTTGACGAGTTTTATTACAAAAAAAAAGTTTCCTTGGATATGTCTGGTTTTCTACATTTTTTACTTTATAAATTATTTCTACATTTACACGTACTGTATATTATTATTTTCACTGATTTTTATTTATCATTTATTTGATCGTAACAAACAAACAGACAAGGCGAAATCCATTCGCATCCGCCACCGTTTTGCATTCGTTGGACATCACCATATACGCTGCGTAGCTGTCATATGACGTTGCCGACAAATATAGGTCAGTGTTTATATGCGTGACCGTATATATGTTCGTAAAGCGAATTAATCTACGTATATATAAACAGAATCGCACATAAACGCATACCTATATTTGTCGGGGACAGCAACGCAACGCAGCGCTGCCGCCACGGAAAACTATCTCAACCTTTTTGGTGCCCTGAGACTGATAGTTTTCTTTCACGGTGGTTTGTTTAGACAACATAGTGTATGAAATTAGACAGATTTCGTCACAATTTTCACGTTGTAGTAGTAGTGTATAGGGCACAGTATGACGTATAGAGGAAAATTATGCATGGTAGTAAAAATGCACCTATGGGTTTCCGTACCATACAGTGTTTGACGTTTGAAAACCTATGGATAGTTAAAATATTTTTCTTATTATTATAAATTGCACTAAAAGTTTTTTTACAGCTGGACTGCTTTGCTTTTACTGGTTAGTTATTTCAAGCTGACATGAAATGTGAGTATGTTAATTTCGGATTAAGCTAACAGCTCCTCCTGCGTTTTATACGTGTTAATTCTAGAGCCTCGTTTGACCTTTATTTCTGATATCATATTAGGATACTGTAGTAATCCATAAATGATGTGTTGTATGAGAAACATAGTGAGTTACGTACATTAGTAGCGTGCCAAAATCGTAGGATGAACACGAGCGAGGACAGTTCATAGGGTCAAAATACCAGCGTTTGGTATTAGCTTATGGAAAAAATAGTTCTATTACGTTGCGCAATTGCATGCAAGTAAATTGTGCGCTTTCGTTTAAATCTCCCATTTCATGCATGTATAGTTTTTATGATACGATATACTGTACAACGAGAAAGCTCGTTTGTGTCAGCAATGATTCGGTTATCTACGAATATTTTACACATGAATGGAGTAAGTTGAATGACAGGAACTTCTTAAAATAATTTATGATCTTCCATACAATCCTTCTAAATTATCCAAGGCAATTAACCCTATTGGCTTAGTCGATTGCTGGGCCTGTTCATCTAGGCATGCAGCCACGAACATAGTCATATACCTTAATTTCAGCCTCTTATTTTTACGTCCTACTACAAGTTGTTGTTTGGATGTGTAGCAGTTCCATCCCAAAACCCTCATCACCCACCTCACACAAATATCTTCCTTCCATATGAGGTTGACAATCTGGTGTATTAATTAGTATATCCCACATACCCCACCAATCGCATAACAATAGCTACTCCTTGTAGCTTTTGGTATTGCGTTTTCAGTTTTCATTAATTTTGTTGTGTTTTTTTTTCTTTCAGAAATGATACGTTCTGGAATACATTGGTTGTAATACAATATATGAATTACCAATGACCATGCCTGCATCAAAAGCATCCCCTTTCTCGAATCGCTTTCTTTCTGGATATTGTCCTGATATGGGTTGTCAAACTAAATTGGTTTTTCCATCGTATGAGTCAAGTATTGAATGCACCAATTGTGGACAGCGTCACGAGAAGTCGACGTTAAGGGAGATTCAGGAAGTGACAGATCCAAATGTTGCCCTTCATAACATGCTACGGAACATTCTTTTAAATGAATCTACAAAAAAGAGAGGAACTGAAGCTGTTAAGGTTTTAGGGCTGTCCAACTATCACTGTAAATTATTGGCACCAATATTAACAAGGTATTTGAGATTACAAAACTGTCATTTTTAGTATTTTTATATATTTTACATATTGCATATCTTGCCTGCTGGTTGGGTTTTTGTCAAATTACACGTTTGTTATTAAAGCTGATTGCAATTTTGCTTATATCGATAATGTGCCATTTTAATATTAAAAATAAATTTGCCATTAATTCAAGTTAACTGCAGATTTTCATTGTTTTTCTGTTTAAATTACTATATGTACATTTAGAGTGTGGTTGTGGTCAGTCATATAGTAGTAGGCCTACATAAAACTGATCATATCCAATGGTTAATATTTTTTGACTATTTGTTTGGCAGCTGTAATAATTACAAAATATATATTTTATGACTTTTGTAAATATGAGCTATTTGATTAATTATAATGCTTTGAGATGAAAATTTCCAAAAAATAAATCCAAATGAACTTTATTTCAATTTTATCATGAGATTCCTTTCTGATGTAAGTCATGTAATTTGTATTTTGATGTACTCATGGAAATTTTGAAATTGGGGGAAATTCATGAAGGGAGAACTTAGTTATATATTCGTGTGAACTATCAGTGCTTTCGTATCTGTTCTCTAATATACTTATTGAATTGATCACTGTATTTTTAGGTATGGAATGGACAAAAAAACTGGAAAGGCAAAACTGCTGAAGGAAATGAACCAGAATGAAACGTTTGATTGTGGTGTTTTGTGCGAGCATTGCTTCCTTATTGATCCTGAACATGTCGAGGTTGTTGGTTATGGACGTGACATTTCAGGCAGCAAGATATATTTGGCGGACACGTTTGCAACTATCAATGTATACAACGATAACGATGAGCGTCTATTGCCAATTCATGCTGATGGGGATGGGCATTGTCTCGTTCATGCGGTTTCGAGAGCTTTAGTTGGTAGAGAGCTGTTTTGGCATGCATTGAGGATTAATCTGAAGGATCACTTTTTGTCTCATTTGGATCGCTATAAGGTGCATAACATTAAAATTAAATTTTTCGACCTAGTGCTGTACCTGTGTACAGCAACTGAAAACCATTTTTTTCATTTCAAATTTATAGAGCTTATTGATCGACTTCATTGATCAGGCTGAGTGGGAAGGTATTATCGAAGAATGCAACACAGACTTTGAACCAGCAGCCGGAGAGCTTTTAGGCCTTCGTAATACGCACATTTTTGGATTGGCTAACGTCCTTCGTAGGCCAATAATTCTTCTAGATTCATTAAGTGGCATGCAAAGTTCAGGGGATTATGCTGGTACATTTCTTTACATCCATAATCATGTGTTGCGTAAAACAAATTGAGAAAGTTCAATTCCTTGTTTTGTTTTTTTAACGACTATTTTCTTCTTTCGTGTAGCTACTTTTCTGCCAGCCATCATAGACATTGACATGTGCAAAGGCAAAGAGAAAAGGCTTAACAAGCCATTATGCATTGCATGGAGCAGTAATGGGCATAACCATTATATACCTTTAGTTGGAATTAAGAACGGCAAGTTCTGATTTAAAATCTGACACATTTTTCTTTCCCTGTATTTCTGAAATTTTAATTTATTTGTCAATTTAAGGACCTCCTCCAAAGTTACATCGTTCTCTTGTTCCAAAAGTGTGGGGTTTACCGCAGCATCTTCTAGATATGTATATTGAATTTGATGAAAAGGATTCCTGCACGATTGGTGGTGATAAATGCCTTCAGGTAGTTACATTTTAAATTGTTGAAATTCATGGTTTTGTTTAATTTAAAAAGTCTGGATTAAGGTTTTACTTCCCATTTTAGGATAGCTATATACTCAGACTTACTTCTGCTATGGCAGATGTATTTCTTGAGAAATACAGCGTACACCCTGCCTTAGTGGCTGATGTGCATCATTATGTGTATAAGCGAACAGGTAATTCTGAAAGTTGCGTTAAAACACTTCTGAGTAGTTGTGTGCCTATAGGAATCAATTTTGTGTAATTTCAGGTGTTGTTGGTGCCAATCCTAAAGATATATTAGAGGCTACAAAAAAAGCTGTTAAAGAAAAGCGGCTTTATGTGTGTCTCATGTGCGGTGCCATTTGTGAACAGAATTTAGTGCCTGAAGGATTTAAAAGAGGTGGTGCCTTGTATACCCTAGCTGAACAAAAGTATGGCAAACTACGCACAGATAAATTATACCCGTTCCCTTTATTAGGTAAGTTTTACTTTCATGTTATTTGTGTGGCTTGAAATCTGTTCTTCTGTTGATCCCATGGTAATTATTTACAGGAGTTGTATGTTTGTACAATGTGGAAACTGATGAATTAGTTCCAAATGGGAAGGAAACAATGATAGAGAAATGCAGCTTGTGTCCCAGGTTAGCGAGAGACATTTATCATGTAATATGCCTGAACACAATATCAAATTTGGAAATTTACATTTTAATTATTTTAGCTCTAAGATTAGGTTAGTTAATGGTGATGGAAGTATACAGTATCAAAATGGAGATTGTACGAAGTCGAGGTCTCTGTCCTGTAGTTGCGGATTCAAACATTTCTGGGATGGCAATGAATATGATACTAAGCCAGAGCTGTAACTAAAATTTCTTACTTGTTCAAGTCTATTGGCTTTAAATATTAGCATTAATTGTGTGTTTATTTACAGACTTCCTGTGGTTTTAGAATGGGGGTATAAAGTCATCAGGGAGAAAGTGGCATGGTTTCAAAATGAAAGCAATCCATCGTTGAATAGTAATGCTTACTTGATTGCATCAGCTTTAGTCCAAAAGCATTTTCCTGGTAAATAATTGTACCGTGTAGTGGAGCATCTGTAGTAAATTGCTGTGCCATTCTGACAATATGGATTCTTCTGTAGGTGTCTTCGGTTGTGAAAGATTGGTTCAGAAAGTGGTAGACCAAATCTTAGAACAAACAAAGAAGCCAGAAGATCCATCCCAGACTTCAACTATCGATGAAAATTATGGGTTAAAAGACGTTGGTATGAGTTCAAAGATCATTCTTAGTGGATTTGGGGTTCGTAATCTTTAATTAATAGCAATTTACTGATAAACACATAAAAAACTGCATTTAGTCAGCAGGTTGTTTGCCATTCAGTTATCATTCTCTTAAAATTTAGGTTGTCCACAAGGAAGAATTGACCAAAAGCGATTCAGAACGTATGGTAAGACAACGGATCACAAAAAATGCCCCTTCCCAGCAAAGGAGGCGATCCACTGAAAGACTTCAGTCTTTGATTAACGATGGTGGGAATACCAAAGTAAGTTTATTAAAACAATGAATTCATTAATTTGTACATCAAGAAACCCGAATATATTGTGGTACATGTACTATAATAGTGTTTCATCTTAAACAAATTGTTTTGGTTGGGTTTCCCTGCATGCGCTTTTGTGAAAATGGCATATTGCATTGATTTGTTCAAATATTAAGCCAACAAGATCATCATCGTTGGAATTACGACCTTTACCATCAACAGCACAGGGTTTAGAGCAGCGATCATATGCTGCTTGTGATGATGCCAAAGCATCAACGTCTGCTATTCCAAAGTTGAATAAGCTGCCGAGTAAAATGGTTCGTGTAGTAACATCCGATGGAAGGCAGGTATGTAATTAAAGTCCTCTTTGTGCATAAATCAAATTACGACATTTTTACCATTCTCTTATCAAACATCCTTGCAACTAAAATTAGCTCTGCCTTACCATGGATATCACACTGATGTGTTCAGAGTTTTTGCAAAAATTGGAAGAGCAGCTGAGTATTGTGCCATCCCAAATCAAACGGATAGTTTTTGGCTTTCCCCCAAAAGAATTGCAATTACCACAACACTTCCTGGTCGAAGATTTTAAGTTGCCTTTTCATTCTGGTGATAAAGTTTCTGTAGAAATCGTCCAAGACACACTTGAAGGTTTGAATATTACATTAAATCTAATTTGTACAAATTATTTCACCAATGATATTGAATCTTTCATTTTTTAGTGGCAACAGATTTAAGCAACAGTTTGCAATCTATGAGCCAAAATCTCAACATAATGCATAAACTTACGGATTTGCAAAATTGTAAGTAAACAACAGGTTATTTCATGCCCAGAATATTGCTAAATAAAAGGGTCTTTTATTATGCTGAATGGTTTTAAAGCCTGCTAGACATGGGATTCTAGAAAATGAAAATACTGTATTTTTAAATTACTTTTATATTAAAAATTTCTCAAATTTCTACGTAGGTAATAGATAGCATGGAAACAGATTAAATTGTAAAATCTAGGGTTCTTTACTAACATACTTTCTTATATACATGTTAAAAAAATGAACCCTATCCCTATAATGATAGACATTTTTAAACAATCTATTGACACAAGTAGTCCACTTGAAAATCTCTAATGTCGATTATAATTATGTTGATGTCATGGAATCTACCTTCATTGAAAGATAGTGTTTGCCTTGACTAATCTACTCAATTAACTATTTTATTTTATATAACTATTTTCGATATAATGTAGATTCATATTTTGCAAATATTAAGCTTTTTGCAAAAAAAAACAATGGTTGGATTTTTTTTTTCAGCAAATTTGGAAGCTCTGGATACTGCAATTGCTACATTAATACTGACAGCTTCCTTAAGCAATGAAAGCATTTGGTCACACGTTCAGAATAAACCTAACCTTTTTATCCCTGGTGGCTTACTATACCTTCAAATGAAGCGAGATGTAGGATTGGTGGATGGTAAACATTGTCGTCTACCCATCTTGCCTGACAAGGTGTTTCACTATAATGCTAAACAGGATCGCCTTGAACTTTGTGTGGAGCCCCATGGGCATTTTCCGATCGAGAAAGATATTGATGAAAAGGTACTCCGACATCAGAGAAGTCAAGAGGCTAAGGGTGCAATTTCCTCCTTAAAAGACGAGGAAACTGACAGTGATAATCAAACTGAAATGGCTGTATCCAGTGGCGTTTTTATAAGCAAAAGTCAACAAATACTATCTAGTCATACTCCTTTTCATGGCCAAGGTTATAGTTTGAAGGAAGGAACTGCAGGTAGCACATCAGATTTGGTAAGATCAGCATTTTGTTTTTTTGTTGTATTAATTATTGTACCATATACATCATTTATAATTTATTTTGATATGGAGAGCACTTAATGATCATTGTAGATTGTTTAGTTTGTGAATTCAGTGTTTTGACTGTGAGCTTTTCAAACAATGAATGCTTAAAGTGGTATCATTGGACCCAAAAATAGAAAAATTCATTTATCATTGCAACACTATTTGTTCAATTGCTTAATTGACATTTGATATTCTTCAAGCATGTAACAATGGACGTTACGAGAGGATTTGATGAACGGATGGAGACTGATGGTGGTGAAGTTCAAGGCGTCCTTAATTGTGAAATGCAATCGCATCATGCGCCGCCTCGTTCTGCCACTGTTCGAAAAGGTCCAGGATATTCGGTGATCAATCCAGAACTTAATACTATGTACAATTCCCAAGCTGAGAGGATGTTGTTTTTGGCATCTCAACTAGATGTCCTTCCTCCTGAAGATACGGTAAGCTTTGATTTGATAATCTCTTTTATAATGACTTTGTTCATCACTATAATAGAATTGCCCAAACTTTCCTTTCTACAACCATATAACCTTTTCGTTATAGGAAGATCTCGACCACTCTGCAACGAGTGATTCGGCAGACACATAAGTGCTTGCTGTGTGATAGCTGTAAAATAAATTATAAATACTATTCTCGAAAATGTTAATGCAGAGAACTTTAATAAGTAAAATAAATAAGCTAATGCCAAAATATTTATTTAAATCATTACAAAACTTGATTGTTATCACTTTATTTCAGAATGTTGTTTCTTATTAAATTTCCATCACTGTTAAATTAAAAACATGGCTTCAGCTGGAAGTATTTTTTTATATATTTTCTACTTGGTGATATTAACTACGAGCCATATGCTTATGTTGCCTGCTAACAAATATAAAATTGCGATGCGATATGGCCTTGTATGTACATGTATTTAAAATGAAAAAGAATGTAGTTGATTCCTTCACCAGAAAGCCAATAATTTCATTCAATTCTTCCGCACTATTTCCATGGCATTATGTACATGTACATTGTACTTGTGCATAATCAGCCTCTTTCAAGAAGGTATATTTCTGAGAAAATGATTCCTTGATTTATTTTTATGTATACATTGTTTTAAAAGTATTGAGTTCAGTGTCATGATGTTTAAATTGAGTCTTCATTCAACTTCTGGCATTGATTTGAATATGCAATCAGCAAGAAAATAAGGGTATGGTTTTTATATTAGATTTTTCCATCTTAGAGATTTCATTGATATTCTCAAGATGTTGACTGCCTAAATCCAGAAATATCTTCTTTTTGGTGAGTAAACCATGATTTCATAAGTAATTTTGATGAATGGATGAAATACAGAATTGAGCTGATTTTAAATTTTGTTCTGAATATTGAAATTAATTAAATTTCTTTGGATCGGAATTGTTTGAATTTAAATGGTAAAAGATAATTTAACAGTACCGAGAGTGAAAAGTCTCGTCCTGTTTTGCAAATGTTACATACACACAGTACATTCAAATATGTCTTTCCAACATGCATTTGAACTGCATTGATTTGTGCCATCTGAAATAAGCTTTTGTAAAATGAATTTCTTAAAAAGACAAAATACCATGTTAAGATTAGCATAAACTCCAATTGTCCCATAAATTGAAGATACTGATAATAAGATGATTCTATTTCTCTATAGAAACAAATTGAGGCAGAACATTTCAAATCCAAATTTAATCAGTGGAAATGTTTATTATCTGATAAATGTGTATTTTGACAATTCCACTCCCATTTATGCAGGGTTAAGAACAATTATTAACACTTAAAAAGAGAAAAAAAAGTTACAGCAATTCCCCATAAAATCTATGTATTTATATATGTACACCAAATAAGATACCCAACCTAAATACTACTAGAAAAACAATTGCACTTTCAATTAAAAAAATAACTCATTTTTGCTAATAATGCTACAGTATTGTCGATGTAACACAGGCATGTCTGGACAAGCATCAAATTGTATTTCAAGGAGAGTTATTTTGAATTACTAACAGTGATGCCAAATATTAACAGCCAGTTTATGCTTATGCTAGCCGTGTACAAACTACGGCACTTCAAGAGCTACCGATACACTGAATGCAGTCAGTTCCGAGGGTCAATATGGACTTGAGACGAAGGAATGCTGCTTCTAGCTTTTGAAGTTTTTTTTTGTTTTTTTTTTAAATACAATAGCCAAGTTTACTCGTCACTAATGAGAATACTAATTATCTGTACATGCACGAAAGGTGCTGGTATTTTATATTTACAAGATAAATAGCTGTTAATTTTGAATATACGACAGGGATTCCCAAGAGATAATCGTTAAGTCATTACAAATGCTAGTCTATGATATTTGAACGTTGTACAGCATAGTAGTAAAAGGTATTGCCTATGGGGCAAGTACAGTTGTAGATAGATCACAGGTCAGCAAATATAATAACTTGATATCTTGGTCTTTGATGATACTTGGAATGTGGCAGATCCAAGTGATCCATAAAGTCAGGTAAATGGCTTTTTTAAAAAGCAAATGGTCGTTTTATCTGCTTCCTATTGCAGTGGTCATGGTGACATTGGTCCCAGTTGTTGTACGAGCAAGAGGGTGAAATTATTTAAAGCAGACAATCTCCATTCTTTTTGTTACTGTCAACATCATTAATTTTGCCATTGGTCATCTTCTCTCCTTGGCCGTGAAGTACAAGAGGCGGTGTGAATTTTTTCCCATTAACTAACTCTTCCAGACCCTTTAAAAATAAAATATTTCAGCAAATATTAGGGGAAGTAACTTTAAGAATAAGACTTTGCACGTATTCCCCACAAGAATATAACTGAAGTCTTAAGAAAATCAAGATGAATACATTATTGGATACAGAAATGGGATTACGGATATTCATTAAATCGTTTTTCTTATCATACAGAGTAAAGAAAAAATGCTTAAGATTTTCTAAAAAAAAATGGTGTGCCCACAAAAAGATTACATCAATGAAACTATTGGTTATCACCTACCTCTCCAGCATAGGATAGTATTGGAGAAATTTCACATTCAACGTATTGATGATTTCCAAGATAGGATTTTTGGCTGAAAAATATTGACATAGCCATTAAGGTTGTTTTTTAAATGCTGTTTGATTTTTGAAAAGTTTTGCTGGAACTCAAGTTTACCATGTCTTTGCGAGTTCAGAGCTGAAACTGTTTAATGAACTTACCAATTATTATTGGTTTGATTGTTGGCATTGCAGTCTCCATGGCCATTCGTGCCATTCAAACCATTGCATAGAGAACCATTGATAGTGCCATTGTGTGAGGGTTTTCCAGATCCATGCTGAGGGGATGCAGGGCTAACAGGTGGGAGGAGCAGTACAGAAAGACAACTACAGCATGCGTGTTTACAGGCAGATAGGTGGTAATGATTTAGATGGGGAACAGACAAGATAATGGTAAACTATCTAGATAACACACATTTTAGTCTGGGTAGATCTATGGTTTCCAAAGACATTAGGACATTTAAAGAATGATTTTCTCACTCATGACAAAAATTATGCATCATAAACTACAAACTAATAATTGCATGATTATTTTTATAACAATTTAATATAGTTAGAAACTGTGCATCTTAGAACAGACAAAGTAATTAAAACACATGCTTTTCAACAAGTAATGCAAAAAGGAAAAACTAACAGAAATCAGGGGCTAAAAAGATTGAAACTTGGGCATTGTGCAATCACAATCAGTAAAGGAGTTGAAGAAATAAACTCAAAATCTAGGCCAGAATTTGGATAAGCATTGAGAGCATAAGAAGCTTGCCAACTGTGTTGCTTACCTCGGTATTAATGGTATTGTTGTCCCCTCTTCATCCACAAATCTTCCCCCAGCCTCAAGAATGTAGCGCTGATGCAGCGAATAAAGTGAATGGCGAGCTGTCGTTGGGGTGTCTTTCTCTGCTCCATCGCTGTTCTTCAGAGGTGAAAACTCATCCTCTCGAAGAACTTCCCAGACAACAAAATTTCTACAAAATTTAACAGAACTTTTTTACTGACATTGCACAGAGAGCTACCTAAATGGATGGCATTAACTACTCAACAAATGATAATTATTTCAAAAAAATATGATTTCTACAAGCTCATTGATATCTTTGAACGACTAAAATGTGCATTTTCGTCATTTAATTGTTATACGCAAAGTTACAGTTAATATTTTTGCACCATGAATGTAAGCAACAATGAATGACAGGAAAACTTGTTGTGAATTCTCAGGGTTTAAGCTTCGAGCTTTCCTGCAAGACGTACGTGCAATGCATGGTTGCATACATGATTAATAAACGACAACAGTAACTTAGCGATTGATAACTGAACGTCTCGAATGCTCATATTACACTAATTTCGACGCTCTACAACTCCATAATTATATTTCTCGCCCTAAGTCGCATAAACTGAGATTGAGAAGTGCAATGTTATGTGAGCTATGCTTGCTGGAATCCTCACATGTAACTTCCTATTCAACTGTGAAAGCAGCTTTTGCCTAGCTGATGCAGGCCTTCAAGTGGTTCCTAGTTTTCCTAGTTTTTTTTTCATGATTCCTGGTTTTCCTAGTTATTTCTTAATTTTTCCTAGTTTTTCCTAGATTTTCCTATTTTTTTCCCCAAAATTTTGTAAATAATTATTTTGATTTCCCAGCCAGAAACTAGCCTACTTTTATATCCCGGTTAGGAGCCCACCTTCAAATTAACCTTCGAAAATTTAAATAGCGCGCTGGTACAACGCCACCTAGGGAGGAGTTGAGGGGATTCAACTTAAAGTCATGCGCTTCCTGCCGATGTACTGAATTCGAATGTAGCAACTAATGGCGCACTGGAATCGTCCAAAGAGTGTACACTGAGTGTACGTTTCTACACTCATTCCATTCGAATTGTCCATGGTGCATACTTCATTGAAGTCGATGGAATCTACTGGCCTATTCGATACGTCCAAAAATGTGCACTGAGTGTACACTTGACTACACCATCAAAAGAGCTTGTGTAGTCGGTGCACCCAACATGGCGGATTATATTTTGTCTGCTTTTCTTCAAATTCGTCTGCTGTTCTTTCCTGAATGGTTCTTTTTCGAAATTGACGCTGCTTGGGCAGATGATTTGCACTCACCTGTTTGTTTGAAAAAAATTGGTGTGATGCACGATGACGTCATAAGGTTGCACGGAACAAAAAAAGACACGTGATCAAGTTACACTGGCTAGACACTGCACTACTCTAGTGTGGATGATTCGAATGCGCCATTATCTGTACGTGAAGTACCCCACAATGTCTGATCTGGGCGGGGCAAGACCGTGTCGTCTGCTCGTGAAAGTTATCTATACGATTTAGAGCGAATAAAAACAACGCGCGTTTTCTCTTCGCAAATGCAAAGTGAATAAAGCTGGCTGTTTATTCGGCTTTATTTGGTAAACGTTGTTCAGCGTGTTAGCTACTGTAGCAACCATCTGGGCTGCTTGATCTAACCCAATTACCATTGAAAGATCTTGTTAGTTCGCTATTTCTGCCGAGAAACTGGAGATGGCCAATTTCAGCTCGACCACGTAATTCGCACTCAGTTTAATGTTATTCCACTCGGATTCCAACTTTGTGGTTTTTCCATATCACCGCGGGGTTATATTGTCATTGGTCCCTCGTGACTTTAACTCATAGTAGATGAGGAGATTTAAGGCGAAAAATTTAATTGCAATCGTAGGGTATGCTGGAAATAAGACAGCGGATTGGAAGCTGTAACGTTTGGTGCCATGGACAGCGTATGGAGACAAAGGAAATAGATCTATCAAAGAGTGCAGTACAAAGTTACAAAGGAGAAGACAATTCTGCGCTGCATGCCTGTTAAAGTTCCGATTCGTAGTCTTTCGACTATTTGAAGAAAATAGTGGGCACAAAATCGTTTTTGCAAAGGTCTCGGCGCAACGGTTTCAAGTTGATGGTTAACTTGAAGTAGACCAATTGCAAGTAAATGCTTCGAAAGAAAGACGATATGACATTCATCCAGTTCCACGCCAATGGAAACGTAGAGCGTTTCAACGAAGACAATTCTTATACCGCATATGCACTTCATCAATTTTTTTATACTTAAAAGATGGGCCATGGCACGGAACCAAATCACTCGCAGTTGCATCCTGGAAATTTGGTTTGGCCTCTCTCTTTCACTTCGATTGTCTTTTCCATTGATTATTACTTCAATTTCAAAAGGCTATATTATTTTTGGCGTTATGTATACTTCCTAGAAATCATTTCAAATTTCAATCTGCACAATCTGTATAGGTAATTCTTTAGCTGCCAAACGCAGATCACAAATTTAGAAGTTTCAGCGACGGGTCAACGGATGCGTATACGCCCTAAACGTCAACAGATTTACATCGATTTTTGAAATTGTATTGGTGGGTGAGCATTGCTGTTTCTTGTTTATGACATCAGATATGGTTCACCCGAAACTTTGCTCAATGCTAAAGTGTTTTGTTTGTGATACAAAACCCACACACATGAAATTGTTTCATTTTATGCATTGCTGCATTTTGAGAAGGTGCTCACATTTGCAACAAATGAGACGTTCAATATCATAGTGACACTATACTGTATGCAAGCAGTAACCTCGAATATACAGCTCGTGTAGCATATGTTACGTTTAAAAGGTATAACATAGCAATATAGACATACATGTACAGTATATGCCTAACATACATGTAACATCATTGCTGACAAAACATCCTGTAACATGTTTGTAAAATCTTCAATGCATAAAAAGTGGATTCCCAAAAATAGGACTTCAAAGGAGTATTTTGCGACATTTCCAACGTACATCTACACGGAACAACTTTTTCGAAAACATAATTCGCGAGTATTGCATATTTTGTCAAAAAATGCACTATACTGAAGTAATTAAGTGATAAAAACATGAAAGTGAAAAAAATTATTTATTCTGTCACGCTGATATCATATGTGTTATTGTTGGCCGTTCACCGTAGTAATGCATTCGGATTGTACGAAATGTTACAAAGAAAGCAAATCTAATTGTCATTACATCATTGGCTTCGCTGAATTTTCAGTCCACAGTTTACTGCATGTATATAGGCGGTCGCGATGGCCATAATCGTGGAAATTTCATATTGTTCACGGAAAATTGAATAATACCGAGCTAAATTTTAGTGACATTAAGCAAACCTCCTGGGCCCAAGAGTTAACGGAATTAATGAAAATCGCTTCCCCCGAGGATTGAAATCGCTGTTTCCACGGAAGATTAAGAGCTGATAAGCACACACGGAATGAAATTTAGCGAAGCAAATATTATGCAGATTAATTCACTTAAGTGGTTAGCCTTCAGTCATAAATTGTTAAATAGAAAACGAAAACAATAAAATTGGAAATTAGTTTACGCGGTTTACTCCAAACGTGGAATTCAAACGTGTGCCGCTTTTCCGACTAATCTAACAGACAATGGGATGAAATTATTTGTGGGATGCTCTCCTCCACACAATCCCAATTTTCATCCGTTTTGGAGTTTGGGGACAATGAAGGCCTCAGAGCTGATTACAGAAAAGATTTAATGAAGCTTAGGGGGGGATGGCGCTAGGGACCTATATATGGGAGAGAAGGCCCCGTGCATACATGGGTATGCCAATTACCCGCCCCATGCACCATTTCTTATCCCTTATAACAGCTCGTTCCCTCGTCCATTGTGGCACGCGCACTCCACCCTGTCAACACTTTCGAAACACTCGGTTGAAGCTTAACGGGATTGAAAACTGTCCGTAGTAATTTGGCGGACTTTCCCGAAAGTCAACACATTTGCCTATGTCAATTGGGAATTGCCTTCGCTCGGTCCATTCGGTAATGATACGCGAGGTTCCGCGAATGAGCTTAACAATCACGCATTTGCATAACTGCGGGTGTTCTTAGCTTAATTCCAACGTGACACGTCCTATATATAGGGCAAATAGCTTTAAGGAGTTAAACCAACTGTGGCAGGAATCTCCGATGCAATTAAGGCGTGAAAATAGAATCAAATTAAGGGTCAGACCATTGAAATTGCTTTGCGAGAGTTCAAATTATAAGGTCGAACGGAAACTTGCTCATTTCGGAAGAAGGCTATATACATGTACAGTACATATAGAGCAGATTTGCATATTTTTTTTCTTCAAATTGAAATGCATGTACTGTTTATCTATTTAAATACAGGATTACGTGCGAGGCTTTGCATTAATAAGGCCTGTGCAATTTACAAACTTAAGTTCCCACGAGATGTTTTCGTATTTCGTTATATTAAAATTTAAGATTTGTTCATTTTAACGACTATAATTAAGTGGAATAACAATTTATTAAAGTCGCTTAAGTTGCCCAACTGCATTCGATAGAACATTGGCTTGAAAGTCCTATAAAAGGTAACCATATTGTTTTGCAATTATGTTTCATTTCTCTAAATTTAAATTTTCTAAATTCCATCTTTTTTATGTTTTATCAGAATTTACTGACCCGTTTTCTTTTCGTTGCGAGTGAACATCTCACTTAACGTGGAACATACATGTGCAGTTTGTCCAAATTGAATTGTGCATGATTTTCAGAATATAGTTTGAAAAATGAAAACAGAATTTTTTCCCATTTGGATGAAACAGGCTTTCATATATTTCACTTCTCGCTCAATGACAAATAAACTTTGTGATATAGGATACCAAATGTCTAATGAATAATATGCTGTTGCTATTATAATGCGCATATATACTGTATATCATTTTTATCGGCATTCATTTGGGAAATTTTTCATGTATATACATGTATACTGCACATGACGTTTTCTTCACGAGCTATTTAGTCTGTCGTCATTGTTTTTACGCAATTAAAGTTTCTTGGCTGCATAAAATTTTACTCATCAAATATCTGACATTCTGAAAAGCTTATCGAGCCTTGAAATAAGAAAGCAAATCAAATGGAAATATATAACGTGGACACTTACTTATTGCGTTATGCTAAACAATTTACATCATGTCCTTTTAAGTCACCCATCGTGTCTCGTTCATCTTTCAGCTGTCACGCTATACGCACTCCCAAGTTTAGTCGAACAAAATATATGTAAATTAGTAAAATATGAGACAAAAGCATTTGCATTTTACTTTTATGATGATTGAATGCTTTGTGAGCGTGACTCTTTCAGCTCGATGCCAGCCAATTAACATCGAGATGAGAAAATACCCATTTCCAACTATTTGTGTGTGTTACCAACAACCTTTCAATCGTTGACATCAAGAACGCACGTATAGACACGAACAGCATCATGCATACAGCGATACCCATGTCGACTACTATCTCTTCCGAACAATTTAGCTATGTTTTAACTCCATTCCACCGTTACGTAAACTTACTAAAAAAAAACAGCCAAACATTTGAACCCGTTTTAGTCAGCGTTTCCTAGCTACTTAGCCGACTTCTGCTTTCGCCCAACACTTCATCAACTAAGCATGCACTGACCGAGATAACAGCGCCCGGATACAGCAAGTCATCCCTGATATATCACAGTGTGCACTCGTAATAACTGATGCGCACGATAAAGGTAGTCATGCATGTATGTGCATAGCAAAAGAAATAATGTAATCACAGTCTTTCCATCATCTTTCATCTTGATCGTCATCATCCTTTAACATGAATACCAATTAATGGGTAAACAATGATGCGAGATCTTGGAAGGGCGCATCTCCTTGTCCATTCCCCCTTTCACGTTGATTAACACCAACATTATGACAAGGCACTTTCAGGACTAATATGCAGCAATTAAATCTCCATTTTTCATCGTATACAGTATGTTATTACGCGATTCTGCGATATACAAATTGACGTCACTGTCAGCACAGGAATATATACCGCTTATAGGCTCGAGCTAAGAATTAATAATGTATACACCTGTATCAAGAGTTAATTGCACCACTTCTATTTTTAAAATGAAATTTTTTATCCGGTAAAAAATTGTTGTCAAAAATACCGCGAGTCAATTGTCGTGTTCGACCATTTAAGTATCCTAATAAAACTTTATCAGCTTGTTTTACCAGATAGACCGGCATAGGCGTCTGAAAGGGTATTTTTGCATGCTTTACATAAATTGCAGAACGAGCCATTTTGTAAACATGTTTTTAAAACGTATTCGGACAAAGTAGGTTTCAGATGATTAGTTTTAGCACTCTACGACTTAAATTTAATAGTGTTTGGAGAACCCTCTCATTTATAGATGTGTTGTTTTTAATACCTGTGTGTGTGTTCATGGTAATGAGGACACTTGCAGATCTTGTTTATGAATGATGAACATGACGAGTGTGTGATATTTCAGAACAGAATTGAATGTTTGCAGAAGTGTAAATCTTTCCGAAATCAAATCCTTTAAAACATGTTAGATTAATAGTTGCATTAAATTGGAACCAATACCTGCAAATTATTTTCCAATTAAGTGACATTATTCTCATTTTCTCATTGGCACGTTGTCTCCGATTAAAATGTACCGGTATGCGCTAAAAAGCCGCTTGCAAATTGTTTAATTTCTCGGTATCACCCCCTTAATTCGCTTCGCCAACATTCGTTTTGTTAAGAGTTTAAAGGGCAAGTTGTGTACATTTAGTTGGCGTTTGCTCACTTTGCTGGAGCTTAATGTATTGCAGTAATGCGTCGCAGCGTCACTCCCACTCCTGATGTGGTTGCTCGCGCCATTCATTATTTAGGTCGTTTCTGCCTTAACGCTATTGAATCGTTGACACTGTTGGATATCTGATTTACGTGTTTGTTTCATCGTTTTCCAGATAAAATAAAACCGTGCATCTCGCATCGTGACATCAACAGTCGCAACGTGTTAGTGCGCGCGGATCGCAGTTGCGCTCTGTGCGACATGGGTTTCGCCATGAAGATCGCCGGCTCCAAGTATTACAACCAGAGTGGAGAGGAACAGCACGCCGAAACAACGTCTCTGACGGATGTAAGTGACGCCCCCCAACGGGCTTTTCATTTGCACTTTACTTGTTTAACCATGCACGGCGCGCTCATCCTCTTGTCTCGTCGCGAGCAGGTGGGGACTTTGCGTTACATGGCTCCGGAAGTGCTGGAAGGCGCCGTGAACCTGCGAGACTGCGAGTCTTCGTTGAAGCAGATCGACATGTACGCCCTGGGCCTGGTGTTCTGGGAAGTGACCTCGCGTTGCTCGGATTTGTACCAAGGCCTGGACGTGCCGGACTACAAGCTGCCCTTCGAGGCGGAGATCGGCCTCCACCCCACCTTCGAACAAATGCAGGTGCTCGTGTCCAGGCACAAGGCACGCCCTCTTTTCCCCGACGTCTTCAAGGATTCCAATATGGTTAGCATCGTCGGGCCGTTGACGAGGAGAAATGGCTGGATTTGCGCTAATGTTTCTTATTTCTCTATTTAAAGGCTGTTAGGTCGCTCAAGGAAACCATCGACGATTGTTGGGACCAAGACGCCGAGGCCCGGCTCACGTCGCTCTGCGTTGAAGAACGCTTGCACGAGATTCCCTTAATGTGGGATAGGCACAAAAGTAGGCTCGCTATATTTACGCTTATTTTATACTCCATCGAAGGGAACGCCTTTCTTTTCTTTTTTTCCCCGAATGAATTACGTTCGCGCGTCGAGAGAATCCTGAAAATGATGACACCGTGTCGAATCTAGATTTTCGCCTAACTTAGCGTCGAAGTAATGCGCCATGGGTTAAAAAAGACTCCTTCGCATAAACGTATAAGCGGGTCTGAGTGTACGTGGGAAAAACGGAATTCATACCTGATTCCCACTGGACAGAAAGTGCAGCAAAAACAGAAATTCGTCTGCATGAGCTGCTTGCTAAACATATTCACACATGCAGGGCAGAATCCCAATAGCAACATAATTTAGGCGCTCTATATAGCTAGCTAGCACACTGAGACCTGCATGTGGTGGGACTAGTCGACATCTTGGATTTTAACTCGGCTACTGCGCATACTGTACTTCCAGCAAGCAGAAGAATTTGGTCCAGGACGAACTTAAAAAGCTATCAGCGCCACCCACCTAGAGCAGCATGTTCCAAATCGAAATGTGCATGCATGCAGGTTGGAGCGAGCAGAATTTTGTGCAGTTGGAACCAGGCATACATGCAATTAAGCCAGAAATTGTTCGAACTACGAGCAGATCCGATAAGAAAAATCCCTCAAAACTCTAGCCAAGCAGTACACCAAGTTTTTGTATTATGCTCAGCATAATATACAGTATCGAATTTACTTGAGATTTGCAACGCTTTATCTCGAGAAAGAATCCTCGTGCGTGCTGGGGCCCGATGAGGATTCTTCGGGAGATACATGTATCTCTCGAAGAAATTCGTTGCAACATTTTTTCAACTTTTATTTCCGTAACATTTTCGAAAAATTTAAAACGATCGATTAGCATAGACTATGTTTCGTGCAGGATTCTTCGCGATGAACGTTTCCTTACATTTTCAATTTTTCTACAGTTCTTTCTATTCAGCATTGATCGCTTCATGTTGGCAAATTTTTCCATTCGATAAGACATAAAAAGGCATATATCAAGTATTTTGTTTATTAATTTTCACCCATGCATTCCTCCCAGTGCATTGTCACGTGTCGTAAACGTGAAGCTTAATATCGTTTTTTTTTTGAAAATTACGTTTTGGTGCCATTTTGTTAGGCGAGTTTGCGCGGGGAGCAATTTGTATGCACTAAAGCACATTAAATATACACATCTCTGAGAGCCACGTTAATAAAGTACAGTATATCATGCAGTCATACTAAAATTAAAGTGTATTAATCTAGGGCCACCCTGATGGATACGCTTGTACTGGTAACCAAATTGATGGGGAGGCAGCTTTTATTGAGCTGGTTCGAATAGCTTAGGATTACTTGTTAAGTAACGATGGAACAGATTCGTTCTTGGAAGAAGTGAAATTGCGCCACTACACTATAACAGAAATTCTTTCCTGGAAAATTGAGCCTATAACCTGGCAGTAAAGAACGCTCCGATTCATTTATACATTATATAGGAACGAGCTGGCAGCTGAATGATGCGAGTAAGCATCGATGATATTGTAGTCTATGAAATTGGCAGAATTTTATTTGACGAAGACGAACGTGTGATAAATAATCCACGCATGTTGAGCACTGAGCACTATTCGGTCGCACCTAATGCACTCAGATTTTTTGTATAAAATGAGTGACCTTAAAGTGCATCGGTACATGTGCACCAGACTGTTTTTTTTTAAATTTTAGCGATCGACTGTGAGCGCTGTTATTTATAACAGGTCTCCTCCGAAATTAATCTCTCATTAAAGTGCGCAACTTGTAGACCTGTGATATAAATAAGTCAAGAGCTATATTATCCAGGGTAGTGAGCGGGCGAAAGTTCAAGCATTGTTGTAAACAACATACAGGAAACATCGAGAAGTCCATAATTCCTTTACCACTGATAGGACTTTTTCGGTTGCACTATCGACAAATATTGATCGCTTACTCGCGATGTCTGGCCTTACTTAAGGACTTCCAAAACTGGTTCCAACCTCGTGCCATGGCTATTTCTCGAGCTTCAATGATTTTTCTTGTTTTTTTTTTAAATAAAAAATAAATTCAGAAGCCTATTTCCTGTCATATAATAAAAAAAATCAAAAAAAAATCATGAGATTGCTGCCAAACATTTACTTTTTTCATTAAATTTGCTTGCATGTAATTAGGTGCATGGCAGCATAATTACCCAGAACTAATGCTAATCCAATCAGTGCCAATAAAATGTTCAATCTTAATTACTTACTGCAGGGGGCTTTTGGTGCCCCTGGCAGCCCATGTGCGGAATGTTCCAACAACGTGATGTCTCTTTTTTTAGATATAAAATTAAATAACAGCAAGTGTTTTTTTGTGGAAATAGGTATCCTTAAAATGTCGAGTTTTGTATATTTATGTTTAGGGGATGGTACATGTACATGAATAAAAGAAACATAAATGGTCAGCTTGAGGAAGCAAAGTCTTTGCGTAAGAAATGTAATTACAGCATTTGTGTTGCTCTGAATAAATGGCAACATAGAAATAACAAAAAATAATTCCAGCACATTTTCTCTCAATTTACACATTATATATTTTTTTTTAACTTAACAAGAAACATCCAGTAGAATTCTCTTTAAACATTCTTATTTTTTATAACCCACTAAATGCCACTAAATTTGGTAAATTGGAACTAAAATCAAAAATTCAATTAAATCGAGATATCTTAAAAGTAGTAAAAAATAAATAAATAATGCCATGTTAATCACACTATATTAAAAATAATCAAACTGAACGCAAAATATGATAGAAAAAAAAAATGGAAATTTCTGTGAATTTTATAAGATTCCTGTTGGGACCTGTTGTTCTGTTGTAAATAGCAGAAAATTCGAAATTTTCGGAATGGAATTATCAAGATTAAACTCTTTAAAAAATGTTTACAAAGTATGGCCGTTGTATTTTCACCTAAATTTCTAAATTCGATCTTTAAAAAATCAGCGCATTGACAACCATAAAACTCCCACTAAGCATTAATAAAAGAATAGTATAAATGTAGTACAAGGGGTTGTTCGAAGGCCACTGCGTATATTTATGACTGGGGGGAAAAGTGCTACAAATTACCCATAGCTGCTTGTCGAGAATTACGCATATGAATCAAAGTGATGTTAGGGAATGTTGGAAGAAGTACTTTTGCAACAATAAAACTGCCGGTGACTTTTGCGTAGGCGTTTGGGTAATAAACACCTGGCTAACAACCCTATTAGAAAGACTATTATAATTTAGAAACGACAGCGAAAAGTTTTTGTATATAGATTGTTTGATTGACGATGGACTATATTCACGATTCGTTTTTTACTTTCCAGTGACCATCGGAGTGAACGGCGTAAGTCCAACGGTGAACTCGACTTTCCCTCAGCTCTCTTGCGCCAAGCAGCCGTCGTACGTCGGTTACGGTTCCACCGCACCGACAACGGTGACCATTGGAGGGGTGGCGGACATGTCGAGCGGCAGCGAGTACACGGATCGCAACGCCAACATCATGGACATAGTATCTCTGGCCGACACCAGCGCCGCTGCCGGGGTGCTGGCAGGTAGAGGCGGCTCGCGATCCTCCATCTGGCAGCGCCAGAACCAGAACCGTGAGAGCAGCGTTTCGGAGAACACGGTGGAGACCAGCGTGACCATGTCGCCCGAGCAGGTGGATCCTCCTCCCCAGCCGCTCAGCAAGAACGTCATCAACAGCCAGATATTTCCGTGGTTGTCTACCGGCATGCAGCTGCAGCCCCACCAGGGCCGCAATCCCTGCCTCGAGCGCAACATGATCATGGAGCCGCTCGAGGAGATCTCCATCAGCGGCAACACGCTCTTGGAGAAGGGCAGCCGAAACAAGGCTCTCTTGCGGCCCAGGGACCCCACGCCCGATGTGGTGGAGCTGTTCGATGCCCTGCACTTCGTGGACGCCATGGAAAGCAACTCGCTGGTGAACCACGACGTCCTGGGACAGTCTAGCCGCAACTGTCACCCGATCACCTACGTACAAAACGCCGTGCACGCCACCTTGCCGGTGTGCCCCAAGCAGCCCAACGTTCCGGGCAACGGACACAGTCAGCCGGCCAAGAACGCTCACCACAAACGTGGCGCCTTTGCGGGGCGTTTCGAGCGCAAGAAGGGCGCCTCGTGCGCTGGTGGCGGGAAGCGCGGCAAGGATAATTGGGGTGGAATACGCTCCCTGCTGGACTGGACTCGACTAACTCGAAGCGGGGGTGAAGAGGAGGACAAGGGGGCCAAAGGCAGCCCGAGCAACGGGGCCGTGGGACACCGCGCCATGTCGGACGGCACCCTCAACGCGGAGAAGTCGAACCTCAGCAGTCAGCGGTCCAGGCAAGAGAAGCGCCATCCGCAGCAGCCTCCTCTCAACCACAAAGTGCAAACGCAGGTGTGTCTGGTGGGTAATGGCTCGTCCAATGTAGAGCTAGGGCGCCAGACTGTGGAGCGCCTGGCGACCCACGGACATTTCACGTCCGCCGAGCTGGGAGTGGCCAAACTGCAGCCACAGAACGGACACGCGCCGGTGGTCAAGGTGCGCTCCGTGGGCCCCAGTGAACTTCCGCAATGCTCTTCGCAAGAGCCCGTGGCGTCCAGCGTGGACAGTTCGCCCGAATCGAAGCTGAAGAGACCCAATTCCTTGTCCCTGAAGGGGAAGAACCCCTCGGGAGCGCGGGCGTCGGGCAGCGCCGGCCCTCAAAAAGACAACATCGCCCAGGAACGTAGTTTAGAAAATGTAAATGTGAGCAGAAAATCCAAGTGTTCGAAAGTGAAAAGCAGCAAAATCAACGACGCGATAGAAGGGACGAAGCGAAAGATTGAGCAGAGGGTGAAGACCCCCTTCGAGTTGAAGCCCGGCCGATTCTCCCTCTACGACGACAGAATGATGTTCTCGTGGGAGGAATCGAAAACGAGTGGCAAAGTAGCCAATAAATCAAAGTTTTCGCTTTCTGTACCCATCGATATCAACTCGTTGTGCGCAGTCCAAGCGGAGGATTTTTTACAGAAGTACAATCCCCATGCAAACGACGCTGATGGAGGCGGTCGCGTTGGGACCAGGACAGTGGCCACGGTCCAGTCATGGACTTCGCCAACAGAGGGTGACGTGGTTGCTTCTTCCGATGCTACAAACTCTACAAAAAGCAGCGCTAGCGGGTCTAACCCGTACCGAGACGATTCCATCCTTTCTAACTGTACTAGTACCGGTACGGCATCGTCTTCTACGAGTGTAAACCCTCTTAGTAAATTCACCCTCCCGTCTACATCATCCTCGAGCAACATACAAGGTAGATTAAATAATCACGCTGCTGTTTGCCAGGTTTCATGCATATGAACTCGAAATTTAACCAGTTTTTAACTAATTCATGGTGATTTTGTTATTATCATTTCTTTCCCCACGCACCTCATTCCATCTCTGCTGTACATGTGAATTGAGATTAAGCGGAGATGTTTGTTGTAATATATCCATTCAATATTAAATTACATTATGCGGTAATGAATTTGCTGTTCAGCTCATACTTTTCTATAATGAAAATCGACGATAGACTAGGAGATGAATCATTCAATGGCACCGTGTTTACCGAATGGTAAAGGGAATATTTGAGAAAACTGGAATTTTCTCTCCAAATGCGAGCTTATCATTGATTGCAACATTGCTCTGTGGAATGTGATTATGTCTTAATTATTATGTATCCTAACTGGTCCACGTTCATTATCATTGCAACTGTGTGCTCACCACGACATGGCCTTTTCAAAATTGAATTTGGAACTAGTCCTAGAAAAAGAACAATGTATGCGTTTGTGCCTAGTGGTGGTTTTGATTTCCTGAAATGTGAAACCCCCATACATGATGTACGCTACATATTTACAATATATTATGAGTAAAGACATTGTATCCACGCTTATTATTTTGTACCGCGATTAAAGGCGCAGCTTAAATTACAATTAACGAAGTGCAGGTAAATATCACTTTGGAAGTCATAAGATAACATGCAGGAAATTTTCCCTTTGATATTCATAGTTTTTGGAGGCCTAGTAGAACAAAGATAATCCTACAGTTTAGATCGTCCTCAAATAATGTATGGGAAACCCTAACCTTTAAATTTTGCGTATGTACTGAAGATGAGTACATACTGTGCTATCATCCATACCAAAATGTGAAAATTGACAACTTTTTTCTTCAAGGGAGTTTGCAGTAGCATTTCCCCCTAAAGCCAAGTATGCATGAGGAGAACTTTCTTTTATATAAACGGTCGATTAGAGACACAATATCAAAGGAATATTGGCAATTTCTTACCTTTGTACTGCCAATTGATGAGATTTAAAGCCAATTAGCGATAGATTCCAAGTCCATGGCCGACTCCATGTTGTTAGTAAACTAGCGCCACCAGCGGACACTGGATCAAATTGTGCACTGGATCTCCAAATTATAAACTCAAGGTTGATCATGCTTGATCCAGGACAAGTATGCCGACTCCGTGTCGGTACCTTTGATGTTGAAACGCCCAGCACGAGTGAAGCGTGCCACACGATAAGGGACGATTGAGTGAACGAAAAAAAAAAGAACTATAGTTGGCTCAAGTGTGTGAGTGAACGACAGTTGACGCTAATTCACTTAAATCCGGTTAGAACTAGTGAACGATGAACTAGTTCAGTGAAGTAGTTCACTTAAGTGAACGACGCTCTCCGTCGTCCCCTTCACCAAGCGGCGCTGCGAGGACACGGCTAGGGAAAAGTATGCGGAGTCGGCATACTGTGGGTGCTGCCGTGCATTAGGCCGGGCGCTCACCGGGATGACACGAAACATGATACGATTCGTAATTTGTCCATGACATGTCCAGACCAATGCAAACAAATGGATCAGCGAAAACTTAAGTGAGATCGCTTCAGTGGGCGTTGGGCACCACTCCTGCGTTTGTTTCGACATGTGAAGATCAAATCATGTGTCATATCGTTGAGCGTTCCGCCTTATGTCATTTGAAGACAATGTACAATCTCACTGCTGAATTTGAAATTTGCTGGGCGAAAGATGGAATTTCAAGCTTTTAAAGAGGGGCTTAATTTTCTGATAAAAAAATAAATAAAAATGCAGATAGATAAAGGCAGATACCAAAAGACCCAATACTAAAGAATCGGATGGCAGTTTTAACGCGCTATTTGCTTTCAAACTAAGGCAGCCATCATGCCCATTTTTTCTTTTTTTTTATTTTAATTTGCTTTTAAAAACACCGGAAATTAACGCCCGGCCTTATAGCAAAGGAAAACTAATCGATCGCTATATATCCAGCGCTGCATTTTCAAGTTCTTGTTTTTTTTCCTAAATTAATTAAGCCAAAGAAATGTTGCCTTACATTCAGTGTACGTATTTTGTGAGATGTTGCAGTGAAAAGTGAAATTAGGTACACGTAGGGATAAATGGTTAGTGTAGCGCTTGTAATTGTTATATGTGTTTACTGCAATGATAGGTCGATTAGCGAATCTCAACTCGAGCTGCATGCTGAATAATTGAACGCTTCATCACACTTAGAAATGGATAAAGGCGGAACTAAACTTTTTAATATCGCCCAATTCATTGTAAACGAGTTGTATTCACGCTGTTTATAATTTAATGCCAAAAGTTAGGAGTTATTGGCCAGCTTTACTTCAGTGTTTATAAATCGCCTTGTGTAAATCTTCCCTCGAGGAGCGAAGGAAGATTAAAGAGTAAATTAGTTCGTAACAAAACTAACCTCGTCTGCTGAGCTATTTTTCTCCAGTGTCACTTTTAAACCCTCGTTCTAATAGGATCCTTAGACAGCAACTTGTGCAATTTTCATCAAACATAAGTAGAAGCATCGCTTAATGTATGTACACCTTGAAGCAGATGTTTGTATCATTAGCAGAGGAAGTGGTATTTCTCCGAGAAATACATTTTCTTTTCTTGCTTACTGATGCTGCCTTAATGCTGCTACCTCACACTCGATAAGCTTTATATAAAAAAGGTTAACCACGTCTGATTTAATCCAGTTTTCAGACATGCTATCATATATCATCTAAATGTAGGCAACCATGCAGATTCATTTTCAAGGAACAATGGGCTGACAAATGTAGTTTTCTAAAAAGTTCATCACAACTTTATCTTCAGTAGCAAAGTTGTTTGAAAGTTTTCTGAAACAATTTCAGGGCGTTGAAATGATGTTAAAAAGCTTACTCGTTTATATCCTGATATGAAAAGAACCAAACATGTACAACATTTTATTTATAAAATGACCATCTATAACCTAGGGTAGTTTCTAAGGTGTTTTCCGCTTAATGAATTTCTAAAATCTTTTTTTTGAAAAATTATGAATGTTTTTCGCAATTTATGAAATGCTAATGGTGGAGAATCACTTCATGAATGATACCCTCAAACATTCTTATTACTTATTGTGAAGCGTTCTGTGTGGTCAATACAATCGTTTTCGTGTTCTGAATATGTTAATTAAACACTTATAACTCACGAAGTAAGAATATCTCCATGTTTTAATTAAATTTACAAGTCATTTCTGTGTTTTACAATGTTTTCCAAATAAGCCGCCATCAAAGTGTTCCTCGCTGATATGCAGTACATAAATTGTCCATATTTATCGCTTGGTTATGTTAGATCAAAGGACATAACACTGATCATTTTAAAAAAGTATACAAATACGCGTACATGAGATACTCGCACACGTTTATGCAGTACAATTCCACACAAACCGAATGCCTAAAAAACTCAATGAAAAAAGTATACTCATTAAAGAAATGCTCAGTGTAATCTTAGAAGAATATCGTATTGTATATAAATATTTTTTTTTCTAATTTTATGTGTAAAACATTTCCACCGTACAAAGTAGACATGCTAGATAATTACATATTTACCACAAAAAAACAATAATGAGGGCTGTTGTGCAAGCAATTAAAGAAGTGCTGCGAGTGCACAGTAGGTTAGATTACTCTCATTTGTATTTTTATTTTACATTTAGCTCATCAGAATAAATGAAATGCGAGGAAAAAAGCTGCCTGCTCGCAGACGAGGTTACCATTTGTGCAATGATGGATGAATTAAGGCGTGTAAGATATCTCATAAGAAATGTAAACGTGCAAGGAATTTTTTAACGTTAATTTTTTTATTCAAAACACGAGCATTTCAGGTAATTAATGTCAAATGAGGTTGTAGACAACGCTAACTTCTTAGCATCACCCTTTCTTTTTTTTATTTTGTAACATAAGTAATTGTCGTCGTTGAGAAATTAGTTGCTATACACCTTTGTTAAGACTTAAAAGTACTCATTTACAAATTTGTTGATTCGTAGGTGCCTCCTACTAATTGCTGGCTGCTGCTTCCTTAAGTGTTAAATCAATAATTGTCGAAGCGATAAGATAAAATTGTTCTTTTTAGATCAATGGCAAATGAGCTAAATAATATCCATCCTCACAATTAAGCGTTACGATTTAAATTTTATACGCAGTTAAAATTAAACCAAGATTCTACAGAAATACAAGGTTGCTCGAAAAGATGAATCACGTCCAGTATTATCGAATTTTACCATTTCTTACAAAACATCTTCCTTTCACCGCGACTTAGTTAAACGCTCAATGTCTTATGCCTTGTTTCTTGCAATTTTTGCGTGATGCTACCTACAATATGTTTGAAGTGCATGCCTCTCACAGGGTACGGAACATTTATACGCCATTTAGATTCAATATATCTGATAACACTTCCCAATCTTGACATTGGCATTATCCGGGCACCACTTAAAATTGCCATTAAATTTGCATGAAACATTCTGGGATCCAAGAGACGGTTAAGGTTGCACTTTCTTGCCCAAGTGCATACTGAGATTATTCAGGAGGTCGGAGATTCTTCAGGTCTGATTTCGCTATGATCATATACATGTACTAGATGCGGAGTTTATTTAAAATGTAGCATAACCTTGTTATCCAATGATAGAACTGGAAGCGATCCAAGAATCGCAAGTTTGTATTTTATAATGTGCGAATGACGGCGAAATGCCCTAAATAAAGCACGGAAAACTCCTGATTATCCTGAGTTATGGCGCATTTTTTTAAGTGCATGTACATGAATATAAAAATTGACACCGCATTAATACACGTCATGATAAACAGAATAGTGACCGAAACTGAAAAGTCCAAACTACGCGCAACACCATAGTGCATGTATTAATCACCTACGCTCCGTACAGTATCAACATGTAAAAAGATCCTAAATGAATTCAAAAGTAGAACGAGTGAGTGGAACAACTAAAGAATCACAGAATATTCACTACAAAAATTATCTGCTATCCCAGATTCACCAATGATCTTATTTATGACAGCATGCATGATAGTTTCTTCGTTGGGTCATTAAAGTTGACTTCAATGCAGCCATTATAGTCTTGTATTCCCGTTCCAGATGGGAGTAGTTCCCCGCAGTAAACCACCAAATTTGCAATCAAATTATCTTCTATGGAGTTCTAACGAGTGGAACTGTTTAATCGGATCTACGTTTGGATCCGAGTGGAGCAGATGAAACGCTTTGCCTTTGCATCTGAAAAACGATCCGGATCGTATGGTTTGAAATCCCCTTATATGTATCGAAGTTTAGTAGCCGATTAGCATTCGCGGAGAAGGTGCGTAGAAACGTTTAATATAAGCCAATTTAAAATTGAAGAAAGTACAGAAATTCCATTAGTCCACCTTTTTAAGAAGCTTCTATTTATTGAAGTGTTTCATTAATCGGATTTAGTTACATTGCACGGGGGGTGGTATTTTGTCAATCGATGTACTCAACATTTATTCGGTGCGACAGACATTCGTTTATGGAAGAAAGCTGAATTTTTATAAAGCGTTCATCTCTCATTTTTTATTTTCTGAGATAAGCATTGATCGGTTAGATGATATGCGCATCATTTCCAATCAAAACTGCCACTATCACGATTAACATTCATGTTAAAATAGCAGGGACAGTTACGTTCCTAACAAACTCAATAAATCCTACGTATCAAGGGTAAAACTGCTGGAAACTAGTTTGCAATTTAACATTTGTGCCACCATAATGGCACTATAAATTGCAAAGGAATAGTAAAATGATATCACTAAGAATGAGATGCAGTGCTAAACCAATTACACTTCACCCCTAAGAGCGTTGGGAACAAGAGAAATTTTCCCTACCCTTTTATTGATGTTCAAATTTTAAAGCGTGCTTATATGGATTTGGAAATAAAGAAAATGTGCTGGCATGTCAAGAAAAGCTGCGCATACACAAGTACAGTCATTTTACTGCATCAAATTCCGGGCGGAAATATTTCGCTCGATGATTTCTTTCAGTGGATACCACCACTACAGTACTTTTCCAAATGACGTAATCGACGAGAGAATAAATAAAGAATCAAGTAATATATATAATCAAGCGCCTTAGAAGTGTTCCGTTGCTTGAGTGTACTCTACGCGTCAATGAAATGATTATCACCAACGCCATCTAAAATCGATTCATTGATTACCTCGAACATTTCTTTTAGACAAGGCGCCAAACCATTGCAATTGAATTGTTAGTTTACATACATTTGAAAACGTGCAAAAACTAATTTCATTCGTTTCCTTTATTTAATGCGATGTAGCCAGCGTGATATTCTTAGATTGTTCGCGTAAAAGAAATTTCATTGCGTCAATTACGTATACGTTAAGAATTAGTGGTTTTTTAATGTTTTAATTCTAAACTGCGTGAAATCTTTACTCAATCCGATTTATTTTATTTTCATTAAAAGCAAGTCAAAACATTAAATATGACGCCTGCATGAAGGTACATGTAGAGCTAATGCCATTGTGGCACAACTAAAAAAATTCATTTTGACATATAGCAAGTTTTAAAGCACGGTAATGCATATAGTAAAATAAGGCAAACATATTTTCAGTTTGGCCAGAACTTTGGTTAGCTAAGATATATGCCCTTCTTATTGATTACAATGTAATAGATCATTTTGCTTGACTTAGTAAGAAGTTTCGTGTTGCTTTCCATTATAACGCCACCCATTCGAATGAATAGAATACCTTTCAATTACTACGACCTTACAACCAGAAATTGAAGTGAGTACGATATGATGTTGGTCTTATTTAATATTCTGGTGTTATATCCCTAACATTGTCTAAAAGCTACTGTACGTGTTATGGATGTTATTGATACTTAATTTTACCAGAATTTAATAAGCGCGTTGATATGTTGCACTGCTTGTAAAAGTTAGGAAGTTATTAGAAATACGGGTCAAGCTAGCGTTAAGTATATACGCAGGAAAGCACTGATGGGGGACTTCACTGAAACTCCAGATGGATTCTTTTAAGCAGAAATGCGATATTTTACTATTAAATGGAGAATTTAGCCTTTAATGCTTAATATGGGGAAGCTTTAAGCTCATCTAATCTCATGCTGTGGCCGCTAGATTAGCATAGGCCATAAATCACAAATATACTTTGCAGAACAGGGAGTTTTGATAATTTTGTTTTCTCAGGAAAAATAGGTAGGTGACCTGGGGCTACTTGAAAATCGTGATCTCGATCAGCTCGTTGCCTCTAGCAACTATCTCTAGACTGTAGGCATGTAACCTGCCTAAGCTAGTCTCTGATGGCCTATGTGGAAAACTCCCGGAAATGTTCTCCCTTTGTGCCGAACCAGGAGTCACCAAGCTGACAGCAAGGTTATAAGCAAATTCTGTGTCACCTTGGCAATGTTACGCTCGTACCATAGTGATGCGTTGAAAAAATTCCAGTTTTCAGCTCCAACCTCCATCCTTGCTGACCAATCAAGCATTCGTGGGGCAGCGATGGTGGACTCTTACGGATGCTTTAAAGCAGATTAATTGGGCACCGTGTAATGGCTTCAATGCTATAGTACGAGTAACTGCAATTAAAATAAAAGTCCATCCACCGTGCTTTCGTAGGTACCATAAAAACCGTCTACAAATTAGTGGCATACTATTAAAGTTTAACAGCCCTCTAAACCGTTACAATGCAGTGTTGTCTATTTTAGTTTGTGAAGAAAAATAATCGAGTTTTCCAATAGTCCTGAAAATACTTCTGAGCGTAATCAATGATACAGCATTATCTGAAAAATGGATTTTTCAAGCAGATGTTCTCTCGAAATTGGAGTTGTTTTTAGACAATGTTGGGGATATTCAGTGAAAGCCGCTAAATTCGATCACGCTTAATCCGATCAGCCATTTTATTAGATCAAAACCTTCATAACAGATTTTTTCATATACTGTCCTATGTTAAAAAAATTCGCTTAACTGGATCATCTCATCGCTTAATTCTATCAAATTGCCACATGTCTACATAACGCAAACGCACGAAACAATTTTTAGCAGCTTTCATACAAGCACGTACACGTTTGGACAACGTACAAGCGTGCATCTAAGCATCCAATGCATCAGCGGCTGTACTCAGATGGATTTTCTGCGTTAATTATTTAGAAAATGAAATTTCAGCCGTTGCAGGAAGCTAGCAGGCATCACCAAGCACTACTTATAACTTTTTTTAAATATCATTTTAAACATATACACGATTAAATATATGTATTTTTTAAACAAAGGGGAAATTATTTTGATAAGGTCAATGTTTAGCGTGTTTTTTGGCATTCATCGCTAATTTCGATCAAAATTGCTGAGAACCAACGTGATCGAATTAAGCGGCTTTCCCTGTAACATCGTATGAACATCTTATACATACATGAATGAACAAAAACCTGCTATTTAATTTAAAGCAATACTCAACATATACCTATTATACGTAAAATAGTATACTAGTGCAACCCTTGATATACGTAAATCAATGATTACCTACCAATTAATTGGCAGTGTTTTTATCAGCATTCAAACTTGTACAAATATGCCATTCAGTACTAAAACCATGCACGTAGAAATTCAATTCAATTCAATTCAATTCAACTCAGTACCCTACAGTCAGCAACTAAATGCCATATGGTAGGGGGGACGAGCCC
>JAQGAO010000483.1:0-33900 GCA_034697705.1 Ommatoiulus sabulosus | reverse complement strand
AAATGAATTAAATACGTTAGGGTACCTCGTTTGAGGCCTGCTCGTAGCAGTAGTCCAGCTATTTCAACTAAAAAAAATAAAGATGGTGAAACAGAAGAAGATTCATGAGTTTTTCAAACCTACCAAACAAAAGTGATATACATACATGTACATGTAATGTGATAAAATAACTTTGAATACTTAATTGACTTGTTTAGTTCGTATAATCGAGGTTTTACTGTACGTGTGCATACTCTATATCCGTTCTTTTTTATACACGGTGTATATAGGAACTCGTTCGTAATACGTCTGGTACCCTTTCTGTTATCGTATACCAGAATAGAGAGCCATCCCATTTTTTTTCTTTCCTGTTATAGTTACGTAAATTCTATTTGTGCGGTTAAATAGGAAGTCGTGTTGACCTAAGACAATTGTTTCACGGAAACGTGTGCTGAAACGTTTGTACCGTAACACGTAGGACAAAATCTCCAACTAGGAAAAGAAATAGCATGGTATGTTTACATGAAGTCAACCGCTTGTATCTTCATTGGCAATTATTTCATGTTTATACTATGTTGTTAACAACAGGAGCAAACGCTATTGCCAGCTGCGCTGCAGCACAGTGGTGTACTGCAGTGCGCCAGTGTGCTGCAGCTCAGCTAGCAAAATGTGATTGCCCCTGTTTTTAACAACATGAAATAATTGCTAGTGGAGATAAAAACGGTTGACTTCATGCAAACATATCATTCTCCCTAAAAGATCCTAAAGATTTTTTCTTGTGAATTTTAAAATTGCAGATTTCGTGTTGGAAGCATTGAGCCGGACTGCTAATTTCGCCAAAACCCTCCCTACGTTTTCACGGAAAAATGCATTTTTCATCGTCAATAACTGCATGTTTACCTTCCTCTCCATCGATGCACGCTGCGATTGCGAATCAACTTTTGAATAGGTTTTTGAACATGGTCGAACAAGATGAGCGCGGGGATATCGTCGAGTGGCTCATCTCAAAATGGCATCCAGACGGAAAATGCGATTATATGGCTGGCTAATCGTTCAGGATGGCTTTCTGTAAAGCATCTTCCGCTTGACTCGTGACAGTGTCATATAGAGAGAAAGGATATATTATAGCCTGATTTCATGCACGCTGCTTTTTCCCACTTTTGATCCGCTGATTATTCCTAACCTCTGAATCAGTCAACCCGATGGAAAAAAGCGTATCCTTTCGGGCCATTGTCAGAGTGGACAAGGGGCAGTGCAGGAAAAGGTTTCTGACTGGTCAACTGAAATATTGCGTTTCATGAATCGGCGGGACATTTGGTTATCAAATGCTACGATCGTATACTGCACGGCCGGGAATAGTCATTGTTGGGCATCTTTAGTGGAAATGACCATTGACGAGGATCTGGCATGGTCAGTTCACGATTTGCGAGGGTCAGAACGCGCAGGGTCGATTTGCATATTTGTCAAGAGTGTCCGTTGCCTGTTTCTGACACATTTAGTGCGTGTGTTTTTTAATCATTAATACAGTGAACGTTGTTGAAAAAGATGAATGACGCACACAGCTTACAATTAAGCCGGATCTGAACTTTCAGGGTTTTCTTCATTCTTTCTCATCTCGGGCAGTTTCCGTTCTTTCGTTCATATGCTCACTATCCTGATCTACTGTATGTGCATGTAGACGTACGGCTTATAAGTTTAAAATTCGTATGGGTGCGAGCACAAAGAATACTTATCGCAGGCGCTTACCACTCGGTCTACACTAGCGCCACCAAGCGGGATAAGAATGTGGCATGTATTTTAAATGAGGGCGCACGCGAAGAAAGCTTAGCCGAGCCAGGCTGAGCTTACAAGAAGCGCTTGCAAGCTTTCAAGAATGTTTTTAACATTATTTTTTGGAAATCTGTAACAGAGTGGCACACAGATCACTATTGATCAAAAGTGTTGCCATGCACTTGCAGTATGTACCGTAAAAACGAGTCCTGCGCTCATCATGAGATGATAATGCGCATGTGCAAGGTTTTACGCGGAATGTTTCACCTAGCATAAAGCATGCAGTGGCGCCACCGAGCACACTGACCATCACGCGAATATCAGCATTCATTGTACGCCCCAAAGCTGGAATCAAGAAGCTGAAAGAAGCACGTCGAAAGTAAGCATTCATTGTGCTCTCACGCCATAACTTACTCGCGTGATTATGTAAAGAGTATTTTATAATAAGTATAGGCATTTTTCTTTTCTTTAACTTCTGGTGTACAATTTTTCAACTCTATACCTGCTGTTTGAGCACCTTTTGGGCAGCGTTGCTAACAAGTTTGTTTTTCCATTAGCGCTGCCATTGCTTTTAGATAAGCCTCGCAATTTCCATTGTTCTCTCGCACCATTGAGCGACCCGCATGCCTCTCCTTTTCAATCCTAACTCCGTATCTGGTGTATTGCACCGAGAACAGCTTACAAAGCCGGACTTAATCAGCTGTTATCTGAATGCTGGCCTCCTGTTTCGTGTCTACAAGCTCCGAACACCCCGAGTGGTTAATGCGCCATCATCGAGGGACATAATATCGGAACAATGGCTCGCTGTTTGGCTTGTTCAACGTTTCCTACAGATTAACTCCTAGCTGGGCTTATCATATTTTATGCTGGATGCTCATTCGCTCGGTCACTCATTCCCAATATCATATCTTCGTTCATGGCAATGTCGAGCAACGGGCTTACGAGCGCGGCCAACGAGTGGGGGCGCCACTTACCCGATAAACTATTGACAGACAATACCCCTTTATAGCGAGTGATAAGACGTTGCCATAGTGGTTTTCCGTGTATCTTCAGCGATGATTGCGCTAATTTCAGCTCTACTAATCATTAACATTTCTGCCGGCTATTTTAAGCCTTCTGGTAATAGCGTCAAATACATCGTCGGAAGGATTCCACTATATCGTTCTAACATTTTATACGAATATAGGATCAACACCCGTTAACGATTTCTGATGCATACTGTACCGTTATGTTGATGGTCCTCCCAATGTGGAAAATTGTCAGTGAAGCAACTCATTTTATCGCGCTTTATACGGGATTCATGGTGCTAAAATGGTATTTTTTTGCAGGTGATTGGAAGGTATAATTTTCGATATATTTTGCTCTGTTTTTAATCCACTTTCCTCCGCGCGTAATCCCTAGTGCATGGTCTTATTTTCTATCGAATTAAACCGTATTAAAACGAGATTGAGGCAACAGCTTTTCAGCAGTCCTTCTTAAGCCCCTTATTTTTTTCATAATGAATTTTGGTAAATCCCCCCATCCCTTTTTCCCTTCTAATTCACATTCTCGTTTCTAATTTTTAACACGTGCCTATTGGGCCGCGACTGCAAAGGGCTTTTGCCCCTTCGGAAATAGGCTTTTCAACTAAAATCACCAATATATATGCGTGCCTATTGACATCCTTCAACTTTTATATCTGTTCGTCAATTACGCCGAGGGATGGAAGTTATTAAAAATTGGCTCGACGCTTTTCGACTCTGTTCGTTTTTTCATAATACCAACCGACTATGTGTTTTCTAGGGAATTTTTCCCTCTCCATAACCCCGAGTTTTTTTCCCATTCAGCGCTATTTTTCGTGCATATTTTCAGAGTGACATTCTTTGTCCCGATGTCACTCATCACTAGCTCCCGTTGCAACGCTTTTCGCCATATTGCAAACAATGCGCATTCCTCGCTCCTCCGCTCTTCATTCTTCATCTTAATAATTTAACTTCCAGGCCTAAGGGTGCTGAGATTTTTCTCATATTTTCATATTCTCTACCTTCGTAGTCGGGTCACTGCTGTATTAATGCGTGATAAGGAAAATAGACGCGATGGTGTATGCGGGTTGCGCCACCGCGCAGTGACCATGCACTATAGTGCGGTTCTCCATCTGACATAGTGCCTGTACTGATGACATTCGTGTTAACAACCCTGAAAATGTTTAATCCTAAGCAAACTTCATGTAAAAAATCCTATATACCGCGATTCGGTAACGATTTTCTATTTTCTATTTCCATGAAAATTGCTATTTAAACAAGTAGTGCGAGGCACGTATCACGCTTATTCTCAATCACCGGTTGATGTGTTAATCATTTGTGAATCAAAAAGTCGTGTTTTACTTTTATACTGACATGTTATTAACATATTCCTGGTTATATGATCCGATCAGGGTCTATATTTGCAAATTTCCCCAGTACAAATTTGCAAAATTTTCATTTTTCTCGAGGACAAATTTGCAAAAAATTCCACGTTTTCTTAAGTACAAATCTTCAACATTTTCAACGGTCTTCCTGTACAGATTTGTAAATTTGAACAGATTTGGGTATATTGAATAAGAAACACGATTATACATGTAACTATACATGTTTCGCAGGGATGTGGGCCTGCATTAGAGCGCTTGGCATATATTTTCTGGTAATATATGCAGTTGACGGTGGTGTCGCTCTGATTGATTATTACGAATGGGAGAGTTTAGTCGAAAACATCATGGCACGTTGAGTGAACTTAGTGAGACTACTTAAACCGAGTTAGGATTTGACCCTTGGCGGGATTCCTTCAATCCTTCGTAACTCGATTTTCCTTTTAAGTAATCGTGTTGCCGATTAGGAGCCATTGCGTGGCAACAACTTATTTCCTTCCTAAGACAATTTCGGTCGATCTTGTCTCCTTGTTCCAGCCTAGGTTGTGTAACAGATTTTTCACCCGAGGTCTATTTGCGGGCTTATATTTGATTTATGAACTCGGTGTATGGCTAATTCTGCTTTCTCCGTTTGACAAATGAGCTCCAGTGACAATGTGCAAACATAGCGCTATTTCAAATTCATCTTCATCAATGTTTATAATGTGGGAGAGAGACGAACTTGGCTTAATATCGTGCGCTCCTAGAATTAAGAAACGACAGGATAAAACTTAACTTTGTAAGCCACGTTTTTTTCTACTAAGTATTTAGGCCTGTTGCTAACACTCGATGAAATATTGTTTACGTGCGTTGCATCCTTTTCGACTATTTTTGTTAATTTGTTTTTTTCTTTCTTTTTCTTTTTCATGTATTTCCATCTCCGTTCAATTTGCCATCGTTCTCAGCATGTAAGTAACGTGTTTTACATTTTTATTTATTTTTTTTATTTCGAAAGCTAATTTGTTGAAAATGTCTGCCTGAATGTTAAAAGCATTTATAAATCTGGAGGTTCTCGATGATGGAAATACTTGGTATAGGATAAAAAAAAGTCTGGTTTGTTCGTAACAAAGTGCTGAAAACATCTAACATCGTAACAAAAATTAGAAGAATCTCTAAATTTAGCTTTTACTGTTAAGAAATATCCCTTATGAAAAAAAAACTGATGTTATTTGTATAACATACAGTATATACAGTTAACCAGCTTGAAAACTACTCGGGTGCATGAGGATTGGTTGAACATCCTATTCAGATATGAGTTGCATTCACCATGTTTTTGCCATTATGTACAAATTAATGTATTGGTAAAGCTTGAGCTTTGTTTTAAATAAGTTCTAAGAACTGCGAAAACACGAAGTAAAATTGAGGTAAATTTTAACGATAACTTAATTCAACGAAAAAGAACTTTTTTCCAAATTACTTGCAGTGTTGTATAATACTCCAGTATAAATTGTACAGTATATGCACGTATACATCATGTATCTAAACTACTTGTATGTTTGCATACGGAGCCCCGTAGCGGATTATTATTATTTTTTTGTACGTGATGAATCAAAACGCGTACAAAACGAAAAAAAGAAAAGAAAACAAATCTTCCGCTACGGGGTTCCGTACTATCGGTAAGTACAACCCGGGTAAAGCCGGGAAAACCAGCCAGTACTGCATAAAAAGTTTTCCTTTGATTTTATAACATTCCCCACTAGGTGTCGCCAGATGCGAATAACCTCGTCCCGCAAGTTTTATTTTTGCCTAATGAAAGTGGTTGGGCGATGCTAGACACGCGTGTTTTTTATATTAAATTCACCCATTTCAGTTTTTTTTTTTCATAGCTGAATTATGCAATTAATGGCAAAAACCGCGCATTTGCGGCATGCGCGTAAACCTTTTCTTCCGACTTTTGATTTTCTAAATTAATTTCTCTGCAGCTCAAATTTCAGTCCCGTTTTGATTGGTCGGTTAACGTTTGTGCAAACAACCGGATTTTAAGACATGTTTCGCTTATAATCTCGGTACATTTTTTTCTCCGTTTGAAATTAATTTTCTTTCTCGAATATTTTGGTTCTTAATGAAAACGAATGGGGTCTGAAGCATGGCGCAGTTTATCAACGTAATCTCGGAGGCAGCGATCTTTTTTTTATATTAATTTTAGATATTCATATTTTTGCATTTCTGATATCTACGTCTGAAGGCGTTGTATTTTTTTCCCTTATCCCCTTAGCTCTTCGCATTCGGTATACTAATAATGCTGCGCATTTACATACGCAAATTAATTCCAGTGCACACTAGCATAAATCAAACGGATAGACACGAGTGTAAACTTTGGGTGGATGTATGTTAAGCAGAATGAATTTCTTGGAGGAGGTGGAAAAAAAATATTTCCTAACGTTATCCATCACACGCTTTCAAACTGAGCTTTTCTTATGGCTCGCACCGGAGTAAATGCGATTAACTTAGTTTCTTCATCATCAACTTCATCAGACAGCCTTACCGTGCTTAGGATTAGGACCCACTATACGAATGGAGTCTTAATTCTATTAAATAATTAACCCGAAGAGCCCCCTTATAATTCTCCGAGCGAATACAGTATCTACATGTACATGAATAGTCTGAGTGATGATGGTTTTTTTTATATTCTTGTCAGTGCTGAATAGTATCTCGGCAACCGTTTCAGATAGAGCTGTGGAATAAACGAGGCTTTACTCCGATTTTGTATTTTCAGTTCTAAGGCAGGCTGCCCCCAGACCTGAATTACCCGAAAAAGTCAGGGAACTTGAAAATGTCTGGGAAAGTTAGGAAAGAATGACTTATTTTAAAATGTCAGGGAAATTCAACCTAGTCGAGTACAAATTTGCAAAATTTCCCACGTTTTCCAAGTACAAATTTGCAAAACCTTCTACATTTAATGAATACGAAATTGTCAAATTTTCAAAAAAATGTCATGCAATTTTTTTTTAATTTTCAAAATTATCATTAGTAAATTTTGAAAAATATTTTCCTGCGTCGATTATGCAAAATATATCAATTTTTAACATTATCATTGGTCAGGGAAATTTTTTTAAAACCTGGAAAAGTCAGGGAAGTTGAAAATTAAATTTGTGGTGTAAAGTAACTCGAATATGTTTATCGAAACAAAAACTGCGTGATAAAGATGGGATGAAAATGAATTTTGGGAATCGTAATATATTTTTTTTTTAATTGCTCGTATTCGTGTTAAAACATAGTCATAAAATGGATAAAACTTGTCCACGTTTATACCGGTTTTTTCCGAACCACCCTCTCATCCCAGGCTCGAGTGGACGTAACACATTGTTCTCGTTGCCATTGTTCTACCAGCATGTGTTTCACCTTGTCCACTTTACAGAAACTGTTTCGCTCTAAGAGGGTGCTTTTTTCTAGCCGGGGTATTTTCACGGCGGTAATAAGTGCTCGAGATTAACTTATACGAGCTTTTGGTTTAGTGATTGTCGGGGCAGAAGTATCAATGTGACTTGTATGAATTTTTCATGAAGAGCGGGAAGTGCTATCTGCTCTCCCCTATTGTCAACCCTGAAATCCTATTACAATGAAGAATAGTCGTAGTCTCTCAGAGATAGCCGTGTCACTCCGCTGTTGGGGCGAATTAAAATGGGCGCGCCAACGATAGAAATATGGCGTTGCTTCATAAAATTTCAATTCAGTCAGCCAAAAGATAGCCGGTCAGCAAGCTGCTTGTTTATGGATTTAAATAAATTATGTTTTATGAGCGATCCGCGTGTTTCAGCTGTTACTACGGCCTTTCAAACCCCGCACTTTTTTTTTCGGACCCTAATCTCAAAAACTGTCTGTCACATCAACATTTTCACGGTGTTTTTTACCGGTGAGATGTCGCCGTAAATGCGTGGTCTTTGCACCGCGTTGATCAACCACTTTGCCCCCGGAAGATTTAACTAAAATAATTACCCGCAATAGTTTGATCTCGTGTTTTAACCGTAGAATGCAGCTGCAGATTTGGGCTGTGAACTGAATTTTTTAATATTTCATGTTCGTTTTTCCAATTTTTGAATGGGAAAAAATTTACCATAGTATGAAGCATAGAACGGTGCTTTCTTTCACCCCTAAAGTTAGGCAATCACCGATAGCTTCCTGGCATTGCTGCAATGCTTGCAGATGCGTATAAAATTGACTACTATAGTATTACTTTTTTATTTTACTTACTAAACCTCCGCAACGTTGTCTTTTTTTATTCACGACGTAATTTTCATTCCCCATTTTGTGTCTGGACATAGTGTGGATGATATGTTTAGTAGTCTAGCTTGTGTCAAGAGAGGTTATAATTTTTTAGTTCTTGGATCCATATTGGGAACGATCCCTCTGTTTTATTTTCTGTCTAGACAAATATGACGAAATATTTTCTGTCCCACTATCGTTCTTAATTTATGTATGTCCATAATTACAGAGATTACAATTACCGATAATAAATCAGGTCATATGCGCCCCTCCCCCTTCATCAAAGTCATTGATGTACAGTACGTGTTTTCAAATTTTAAACTTCGGATAGGTAAATATTTATTAAAAGACCTAGATAAAGTCGTAGACCTAAGAACCACCGAAAATGATTTAATCTCGAGCGATTTTCCCGTCTACTCGTGCATTAATCGTATATTTTGTGTGGAAATCCACCTCGTATTTTTTAACATTAAATAGTATGATTTTAGTTTGATATATACTCTCTTAAATCACGCTAGGGAATGTTATTTTATGACGTTTTTGGTAATCACGAAGAATAAAACGCGTCACTTATGTTTTTAAAACTTCAATAGACCAAATTGGGACCTGCCTCGACTTTTATGAAAATTCCCATAAAACTAAGTCACGTTTGAAAATGCGCCGTGTATTTCTCGAGTTAACCCATGCTCATCCATTAGAGGTTTTGGTTATTTTTATTTTTCGCTAATCCGTTTGTCATCGTAAAATATGTTCGTTCAGAGACACCTTTTAAATTCATATTAGGCATAAATACCTCCATCGACGAGCGTTTCGCCCTCGGGATCTGTTAAAACTTATTTCCTTTAACTCTGATTAACGTTTCGTCCCATTTTAGTGCCTATTTCTTGGGTAGCACGCACCATCATTGGCCATTTAAGTCACGATTTGCGTCACGCTCCTCGTTCCGCCATCTTTGCTCCGTGCCTGAAGCCATGAATAAATTGCTACATTTGGCATTTTTCTAGCTAACCTCGCTTGTCGTCGAACCCCTTTGCATTATTTTCCACAAAAAAAGTATATATTTCTGCAGTAATTCAAAGGGAGGGGATCATGGTATTAACGTGTCAGGTAGATTCAGCGAGACACATGCACCGTGTAATCTATGACATAGCAAAACTTACGCATGATTCAACAAACACCCACCAGGGGGATTTCCCTCTAAAAACCAATAGGAGAAGGGGGCGCTGCGGTAAAGTGGTAATAATTCATCGTCAGTCCCCTCCTTTTTTTTTTACCCGACTCTATTTTATTGTAAATCTTTTCCGCGCTATAATTTCATCCAATAGAGAGATAGGGCGATGGCGAGTGCAGCCACCAGAAGTTATTGATAAAAGTTTTTTTTTTTTTTTTGGTAAAAGGAGTAGTTTAGCTAAACAATTCTTATTCAATTTGAAATTGTACTGCTTTGAAAGTATTAAACTTTGAGCTAATAATACTCGACGAAAGTTCTTCGGGTATTTTGAAATCGTTGAGAAAAATCGTTACTCCGACGAAAGCTTCTGCAATTCTTGATACATTCGAGGAATTTATTTTGCAATCCTGAATATTCGTGCGTATATTTGATATACGTTGACGTGTCTAATATAATGTGCGAATTACGTGTTTAATGGCCTATCATCTTTCTTTACTTAAATCATCACCATAGTATGATATTAATGAGCGATGTCTAAGTTTTAACTATTAAAAAGTGCATTTGATACGTAGTAACAACATCTTAGTTTCGTGACATAGCTACACATTCTGTAACCTTTTTATAGAACACGTAGAGTATTGTTTCACTAACATAATTTTTTTTTTCATTTTATTTTCATATTTTATTCAACGATTGGATTGACGTCTGGATTTTTTACTCGACCACTACAGGGAGTAAGTATCCGAACACTTTTTCTCGCTTTATTTCCTTTTCCCCATTTTTTGTGTGTTTCTCTATTAAAACGAACCAGGTTTGCGCCATCGAAGTAATAATGCAAATGTCGTAATTTAGCCGACTCTCAGTTGGCTGTCATTTTAAATTCGTTGGGCAACTTCGAATAAGTTTTCAGCCGTTTTAAATCGCTCCCCGTCTAATGCGTGGGCTTGATGCAATTTTTGCGTTTACGAACACAATATCTCTCTGTCATAAATTAGATCCGAGTGCTGGTTTTACACACTGCGAAGGAGTTTTAAAAGAGTCTCGGAGGGTTTAGGGATCTGTTCGCTGAAATATTTGCTCGGATGTGTTAATGGCAATATCAGTTCTCGACATAATAACGGAGGTGGTTTGTTTCATTCCAGTTCCCCAAAACCCTTCCTCTAGTTTCATGCATAGATAATCGGGGATTTAGACGGGTCCCCCCAATCCCCCTTATTCCTCGCAGGCGCAACCAGAAGTAAATCCGCGCTTTTTACGCATTCAGCTGAATGAAGTTTCGCTACGCTGATTCGGCCGTCGATGCGAATCCTGATTCCTAAGCCAGGTTTCGTCGTACTTTCTTCAATATACAGTATACGACGATTAGGATAAGGGAAGTTCATAAACTACTTCATCGATACTTCATTCCAAGTTATTTCAAAAATGAAACATTTTTCCCCGATTTTATTGTATACATTTGTACATGTACTGCATTAATGTATCATTGACTATTAATGGGATTTTGATAATCAAAAATCAGGGTTCCCCCAAACCTGTAAAAGTCAGGGAACTTGAAAATGTCAGGGAAGAATGGCTTATTTTGAGATCATGGCGATCCAAAATTAATACTTCTACATGGTTAGCTCAGGGCCCATTTTCTGAGTACAATTTTGCAAACTTTTCCACGTTTTCCGTGAACAAGTTTGCAAAATTTTCCACGTTTCCCGAGCACAAATTTTTATCCCTGAAAATAGGGCAAATTCGACTCGGTTTTGGTTATTTTATAGATGCGGGGTATCAGCGCTGAATACATTTCGTTGAATAATAGCATTATGTTCCTTTTTTTAAAAAATAATTGAGACAAAAACGTTTCCGAAAACCACTTCTTACACTTGTGACGTTTTCTACTAGCACCCTGTTATTTCGGTTGACGTCGTTTGTGCCGGCCCTTGTTATTTTTATATCGCCAACCTGGAAAACTCCGTTTTTTTAACTTCCGTTGCAAAGGAGAAACGATGTAGCGTTTCCTTCGTTGGCGTGCCAGCCACAAATCAGACAAGTGTTTTTGTGTTTCGTTTTGTTGGCAACCGAGTTGGTAGGTGCTCAGTGTGGTTCACTCATGCAAATCTGCCTCCTTGTTAGGCCTCAAATGAAAAGTGATGGTTGCCGAAAACAACTTGTGTTTATTTGCTGCTGGATTTCGTATCTGCCAATATTCAAATGGGCCAACCGACGTTGTTGTTGTTGCTCCTGCTCGTTTTTTTACGTCTTTTGACGGTATATGCTTTGAAACCTCGCAAAAAAATATATATCTGCGAGCATTGAAATTGCTCTCCCTAAATTCACTTTCAATTTTCTTTTCGACGTAAAACTAATCTCTCGATATATATCACCATTTGACCTACATCATTGGCTTTTCTCTTCTGGCTTTACGACGGTATATAAGCTTCGCTCTTTCTCTTCCCCGCAAACAATGTCGTATTATAAGCATTTGCATTCGCAATAGGAAAATGTAAGGAAGTGGAAGAAATCTGTATTTTTTTTTTACTCCCGTCTTCTGTTTTTTTTTTTTTTTTTTTTTGTGTTTTTATATTTGGAAATGCATTAAGGTGCTTGACCATGCGTATCTTTTTGCGAGAGAGCGAACTCTCGTTTATGCGCGCGTACATAAAAGTAACTTTGATCGAAGTTACTTTACAGATGTTTTGATGCCAATACTGGTGTATACGAAAATGGCATCGCTTTTTTACAAGCGGCTGGTATATTAACATGGAAAAGCATTCGTTTTCTGTCATTTTTTATGCGCGAAAATAACGAAAGTTTTTGATTTCGGATGTCGATGCTCTATAACGTTTTAGTTGTAGACATAAAGCTTAACTCTAACATGGAGTACATACCCTGCACAACTCGTTTTTAGCCGAGGCTATGAAAGTTTCTGCTTTGTATCTTTTAAACTGACATCGATAAGAAAATGCTTATATAATTATAAGGTTGATTTGAATTCTTTAACCCGTAATACGATGTTACTTTACTGTTCAAATACCAAAAGCTGATTTGAAAAGCTTTGCCGCCCCTGATAGGGGCAATCAGTGCGAGCTTCCGTGCTAGCGTGGTTTGCAAAACATTAGGGGCCGGAAAATGTTTTGATTAGTGTTACAGTTATATCGGATCAGTGATGTGTTACAATCTTAGCAAGTTATGCTAATGTATCGATAAACAAATACTTTCTATAATTATAAAGTTGATTTGAATTATTAAATGCGTAAAACAACGTTGCTTTACGGTCCTAATACTAAAAGCTGATTCTTTGAAAAGCTTTGCCCCATATAGGGGCAATCAGTTCGAGCTTTCGTGTAAGCATGGTTTGCGAAACTTAAGAGGCAGGAAAGTGTTTTACTCAAAAGTAAATATTTTAAATTAAAATAATTTACCATATTAAAAATTGTTTCAAATAATAATAGTTTCTTTTCCTGACTTAATATCGTCATAATGTATTTCAAGTGACGTTTTAACTATTTGTTTTAATCAAGATGGATATATAATTCAAAGTGTTTATTTCACAATTGATTTAGCATATTTTATTTTCATAAGCGATGCCATATTACGCTCGCATCAAATTGTTCAAATCACAATGTTGCAAAAAATGTGAAAATTTGTTTATATAAAAAAATATATTATTAAATCAACCGCATCAATTTGGACGTAAAGTTGGTAAAATGCGCTGTTTCAATTTTCTGACTTATTCGTTGTTCGTAGCGAGTAATGTATTAAATACAATAGAATCTGTGAATTTTTCGGATCGCCCTCACCCATAAATCTGCTGCTATTGAGACTATAGACTACTGTATATTTCCAATGCATTATCTGAATGCACGGTAATTCACTGACGATGCATAAAACTAACAGCTTTTTCATGGCCGGCTGCTTTTATAGTATTTCCTGTCACTGTCTTATCAAATGTAACAAATCCTTATGCATCAGTGACAGAAAACACTTCATCTTGAGCGTCACTATTAACGCCAACCGGCCAATTTCAACCACAAAATTTATACCGCACACATTCGGGGAGCCTCTATAAGTTGGCCAATTCTCAGTCGTCCGACATAAAGAGGTGTCCACCGTTTCACCGAAACCATAAATGTTCACTGGAATCATTACGTTACTATAGACGAGTAAGATGTGGCATTCTGACATATAGTTAATATTGGGGAAAAAACTTGCATGTTTCGTCAGAAATTCCAGATTTACGTGCAAAGACATTATGGTTAAGCTCAATATTTTGCTTTTAAATCGGTCAAGTATTCGATTAATTGAAATTGTGATAAAACAGTACATCTTACTTCGATACACTGTACATATTAAAATGTTTGTACTTTCGCGAGACTGCAGTATCCTCGTTGAGAGGCAAAATTTGAAAATGGCACATTTGAAAACGCTGAACGGGAAAATGGCAATTTTGAACATTTGACAGAATTGAATTATTCGCCATCGATCTCGGCGCAATAAAGCTTAAAATTTATTGGTAAAATGCAGCGCAAATACGGAGGGAATTGAAGTGCACAGGTTGTGAACATAAATTTCCCGATGCTGAAATGAAATATTGAATTGTCTAACAATTATGCTAAAACCTGACAAGGGGATTATTAATGCTTCGTTGAAATGAATGAATCTCGGCAGCCTGCACTCTGTATTTATAGAAACGCATTTTTAATGGCAGTTGTTTTTAACGATTTCAAGAAAAATATCCCATTTGTCTTTCTCCCATACTTTATTTCCTATACGTATATATAAAACGTTTCAAATATAGTATAAGCCAGTTTCTTATTATTTTCTTTCGTAAAAATCCCTTTCTTCAGATAGACTCAATATATCGCAAGAAATACGGCATAATGTCGTAATAAATTGCGAATCAATCATTTTTTCTTGCTGTTAGTTTTTTGTTTTTCCCTTCACAATGCCTCTTTATCGTTAGCATTGTCAAATAAATTTAGTTCACTTTCGCAGTTCACTTCTTTCGATAGCTATTTTTAGCCATAAAATATTGTAAAAAATGAATGGTTGCAGGTTCAAAAAGATCCTATTTAGAAATTTGCATTATGGAAATTATTTCCATTCGCTTTAATTTGTGGCTACTAGAAGGGGCGCCATATTCTAGAGAAAACACATGCTGTGTTAAAAACATGTTGCGTTGTCTCCAAAATTAACAATAGAAACGACAAAACTCTAGCATTTTGGGGACCATGGGGACTCAAAATGGGTGCAGACGCCGGAAAAACGGCAAACGCCAGCTAATCCTAATCCTACTTGAAAGAAACTTCAACTTACCTGTTGAGGGTTTGACGTAATACCGGATCTAGGCCCCGTTTGCAATAGTAAAAATGTCACTAGGGAAATCTTCCCTTGGCACCATGTAAACTTACCTAAAAAGAGAAAAACAGAATAATTAAAACTCTGAGCTGCTCACTTCACGTCATCTCATTGCAAGACTCCTGATAGGCAGATAACTGTAAGGCCAATCTTATTGGAGATTGCAAATAAAAAGTTCTAAAATTTATCCAAAATTCTGGTATAAAAGGAGCGTATTTTCCATTGTCTACACGCTGTCCGAAACACGCGCAATCAGGTAGGATCCACCTGTTGCGCCATTGATAATTTTTAAGATTATTTTAATTTTTGTGTTTCGTTTTCAATTTAAGTCGCGCTTTTGCAACCACTTTCAAGCAACTTCTGATCTTCCAACTAAATAGAAATTAACCTCAGTTAATCTTCGTTTGGTGTTCTTTAATATCGAAATCACAGATTCCAGTTCGGGTTTGGCACGCGTTCGAAAACGGCATCTCACGTTTGCATTGCAGGCAAACCCAGCTGCCCCTTGGACAGCTGCCGCGCTTCACCTCGTAGCTCCCCCCTAATAGGGTATGCACCGCAATACTCATTTTAACCTTGAATTTCCTATATATGTATATAGAAAACCGTAAACGGAAACGAGACGTTCCCAGACAGCACACATCCACGTAGCACTTACGAAACGTCACGTAAATTGATGCAGGCACCTATACAGGGTGCCCCTTCAACTAATTCCGTTAGTTATGAGCATTTCGTGGCTCAGCGAATAGTTAAACTTTTGAATAAATTAAGTTTACTTGAGTCATTCTTGTATACTACAGAAATTAAAACATTTTAAAGGGTTGTTAATTTTGAAAAATAAAATATTCGTGTAAATTCAGGGTACCCCCAGATCTGGAAAACCTGGAAAAGTCAGGGAAATTCAACGTAGTCATGTTGTTGAGATCCAAAATTATTTCTTCTACATGGCTACTCTTGCTCAGGGTCCCTTTTCCGAGTACAAATTGGCAAATTTTTTCACTTTCTCAAAAGTACAAATTTGCCTAATTCGCCACGTTTTAAGAGTAAAAATTTGCAAAATTGTTCACATTTTTCAAATACAAATTTGCAAAATTTGCTTCATTTTTCGAGGACAAATTTGCAAATTTTCCACGTTTTCCGAGTAATTTTCTACATTTTCCGAATACAAAATTTTAAAATGTTCAAAATATTTTCATGTAATTTATTTTAACATTTTTTATGTCAATTTTCAAAATTGTCATTAGTAAATTTTTCAAAATATTTTTTTATGTCGATTTTGCAAAATATGTCAATTGTTGATATTGTTATTGATCAGAAAAAATTTGTTTAAACATTGAAAAGTCAGGGAAGTTAATAATAAAATTTCTTTGGGAACCCTGAAATATGTTTGTGATATATCATTTTTATAATTATACTGACGAGAATGTTCTATTTTTTTAGTATTTCTCGCATTTCGTGGAACTTCCTTAACCTCCCCAGTTAAACGGGGAGTGTCTGCTGTCGAATATTTATTTTTTCCGAAAAATCCATACTTTAATATACTCGAAATTAATTCCGCGAACAATTTAAATTGTAAATGCTCATGTCGGCATCTCCCGAGGTTAAACTGCGATATAGGTTCTGAATGATGCAAAAGGTAAAATAGGCTACCTTGTTGAAAGTTGTAAAAACGTTGGGAAGTTTTATTTTTTGATTTTTTTGGAGTAAATTAAAGTAGGTTCGGGACTTTCGTTCGTTTCCTTCTTTATGCATACGTTTGCTCGTCGGGTTTTTCTTGAATCTCCATTTCAGAAATAGGGTTGCGAATGTCAAAAAAGGGCCCATTTCTTTGCTGTTTGCGCAGCTTGTCTTATTGGTATTCTCTCGTCTTTTAAGTCTGACTTACAGTGACAGATTGCGTCGCTTATTGCTCGCTTTTTCCAACGCGAAAATTGAATTTCAAAGTCGACGTTGGTATTGGCAATAACTAAACGAAAACTGTTGTTTTTCTCTCCTGCTTGTTTTTTTTTCTTCACCAAGTGCGAGAGTGAAAGAGATGTTTATGTATAATAAGAAACGTGTGTAGAGTTCATCGGCAAACAAGTACTCTTACTCGTAAGCTAAGTAAACTTCTAAATGTAAGCATCGCTTTCGCAATAAACTCTCGGCATCGCGCATTATTGTTTTTCGAGATATAGGTGAGTGAAGATCTCGCCGTCGTTTTGTCGCCAAAGACGTTTTGCTCCCCCTGGAATAAAACGACGAACGATGTAAAGAGCTCGTTGCAAATTCATGCGACAAACCCATTTCAATTTCTCAGCGCTGGCATCGAGATGGTTGCCATTGCTTCCATAGAGGGCGCGTCTATCTTCCCCGATACAAATTTGCGTGCGTTGAATTCACAAAACCTTTTTGAGGTTACCCTGAACATGTTTGCCAAATTTGCGCCTTACGTACGTTAAACAGGGTTGCCCCAAACCTGGAAAAGTCAGGAAACTTGAAAATGTCTGAGAAGTCAGGGAAGAATAACTTTTTTTGAAAAAAAAGTCAGGGAAATTCAACGTAGTCAGGGCCCATTTGGAAACATTTTTACATTTTTTTCAGAACAAGTTTGCAAAATTTATCACAGTTTCTGAGAACAAATTTGCAAAATTCTCCACGTTTTTCGAGTACAAATTTGCAAAATTTTCCACGTTTTCAGAGTACGAATTATCAACATTTTCCGAGGACAAAATTGCAAAATTCTCCAAGTTTTCCGAGTACAAATTTGCAAAACTTTCTGCATTTTCCGTATACAAATAATTGTCAAATTTTCAAAATTTATTCATGCAAATTTTTTTAAATTTTTTTTGTAATTTTTCTATTCTAATTTTCAAAGTTTCATTACTACATTTTGAAAAATATTTTACTGTGTCGATTTTGGAAAGCATGTCAATTTTTTTGACATTATCATTGGTTAGGGAAAATTTTTTAAAACCTGGAAAAGTCAGGGAAGTTGACAATGGAATTGACGTGTTAAAGATACGTGCATGTTAAGTTCGTGTTGCAATTATTGACTATTGGGCATTTTGATTTGATTTTTTCAACATCATGCGGGTAACATCGGATCAAATGATACATATATTTGTTGTTCTTAATTTTTCAATGACATGTTAATACAATTTCGAAATAAGATTTTCACGGATTTTTCTTTCCGTGAAATTTAGTGAGTGAAATGCTCTTGAAAATATATTTGTTAATTTGTAAATTGTATAGTCTGCGAGCTCGTGCTAAAGTATGATTAATTGTTTTTAATTTTATTGTTTTTATCTTTAATCTAGGGATACACTCCTTTACATTTGGCTGCCTTGCATAAGCGAAAGTCTGTATACGAAATTTTGCTGTCTACTTACAGTAAGTGTCAATTGTTTAATCATTGATATTCTCACTTGTTATTTTATACTGATGTAGTCGTGATTATTTATTCGTATTTCATCCTTTCTGTCAATTGGTACTGTATCTGCCAATAAAGTTAATGTTTTGAAGTTGTTGAAGCAACTGATCATTAACATTATATAACTATATTTTGATCGTTAAATTATCTCAGCGATATTAAATTTGCTTTAATTTGTAACTTCTAATTATTGCAGAAGCTGACCGATCAATACGGGATTACAGCGGCAAAAGGGCTGAAGAATACTGGCCTCGCCAAACCAGCAATTTGACCAAGGCAGATTCACGTAAGAGTTCCAGAAGTTCAAATAATATCTCTGACGGCGAACAAAGCGCTCCCTATCGACATTTTAGCTTTCTCGGTATCGATGTAGTGTCCGAGCCGCATCGCATTCACTCGAAATCGAGGAAAAATTCGTCCATCATGGGCTCCAAAGATGCGTCCAGCCAACAGCTAGCCCATCGAAAAGCTGCTGGACCTTCTAGAGAAAAAAGCCGAAGGCCAAAGTCCGAGTCGTTTTTGAGGCTTCATCGACCCACTGTCCGAAAACGTCCAAAAACTGGCCACTTTAACAATGGCGAATTCAGTGCAGTTGACGAAAATGGTGAAATGAGTGACCCTTTAGGCTAAAGTGAAGAGGGTAGCCGATAGATGGTACCAGCTTAAGACCGCTATGCTTTGTGTAAAATATCAACAAAAGTTTCCATCATCAAGTGATCGGAAATAATAACTAATTTCTTAAAAACTGAACACCATCAATAACGTGTTAAGTTTTTAAGAAATTAGTTGTGTAAAATATGTCAAAAGTATAGTTTTATGGTATGGAAATTTAACTATTTAATTTTTTAGAAATGCAACTGTAGAAATAATTGATATGAAACAAGTTTGAAATATTTCGGCATAACAGTACATTATTCCTATTGAAAACACAGGAAATAATTCTGATACTCATGAAAACAACAGACATTAGCAGAACGGAATTATCCTCACTCGAGCCATCACGTTTAAAATTGAAGTATTTTTTTCAAGTTGTGGTCATTGCTGCAGCATTTTGCTCTAGCTGAAAGGCGGTGCCATCTTGGCTGCACTCGTAGTGTCAGTATTTACTTGTATAATTAACGCAAGTATTAATCGGCACTTACACCGAAATATGTTGGGCATTTGGTCAGCGAGGATCACATTGTTGATCATGATTCGGTTGCACAATATAGTTGACACTACTTATGTGTTCTTCACGATAGTCTTTGTTTCATATACATGTACAGTATATGTTAAGTTGTAATTCATGGAGTCGTACGTACGTTACTTGTAATTGCCATTACGACCAAATCCGGTTATAACGAAATCCTTGTCATGGATGGAATTGGACAGCTTCGTTATACCCGTTAAACTCGTCATAATTCGACACTTACAAATGTCCCTATATACTTAAGATAGTTGTCAGAAATTTTTTATCAGCAAACTATTCTATATATTCGTTATATCACTGATATAACGAAATTACGTTTGTCGCTTTAATAGATGCGTAACTTCGCTATGTTCGTATAGCGAAAGTATGTTAGCATGCTTTAATTATATTTAAGTATTCTATAAGGATTTGAAGCTTGAATCGTTTTCCCAAGTCCTGTAATTTAAAATGTTAGATTTACAATATGATTAACCCTGCGTTTTATATGAACCTTCAAGGTCACACATTGAGACTTGATCGGGTTATCTTCTGTGATAGAAAACTATAGGAAATTTTAAGAAATGTGAAGAACAAACTTTATCAGTAGCATAAAATATATTTAAATTCACGATATATCAGATACTACTTAATATATTTACGTACAGTAAACCAAACAGTTTACACTCTTTATTTTGTGAAACTGAGATACTGTAGTTTTAATTTTCTATTTAGCATCGAAACGAAATGTTGCTAGTCCGTGATATAGTATTTCTATTTTGAGTACACGCACTAACATTTTGCATAGCGTATCTCGTATTTTAAGAAACCATGCACACATTCGATTACACATTCCTAAACTTCATCGAATTTTAATGAACACCGCATCGCGTCTTTTGAGACACCCTGTATGATGCTATGCGTGATTGCCAAACTCAAGGGGACGGGAGTTCTTTTCCGGATGTTCCTCGCAGGTCTAAAGTACTTTTTTCCTATCCCTTTGTGTTTTCGTAGCAGCACTTTTCGATGTTTTATTTTCAAATCAGTATCAGCGCAACACGAGGCTTATTTAAAGGCAATCGACTCCGGGCTAATTGCACGTGTTTCGTAAACTGCTCATGCTTTTGTAAGGGATGCTCCATTAAGTGCCTCTGTAATTATACCTAGTGTTAATTGAGTCATAATGAGACTTAGCAGTGAAGAAAGACAAACTCTTAGGGCAAAATAGAGAGTATTTTATTATTTCTGTTTGCCCCAATCTGAAAGAATACAAAAATCTCAACATCTGCTTAACCCTTTACAGGGTACCCCCAGACCTTGAAAACCTGGAAAAGTCAGGGTAGAATGACTTTATTTTGAAAAAAGGAAATTCAACGGAGTCGAGTCAAAATTTGCAAAATTTACAAAATTGCAAGATTTTCCACGTTTTCAAAGTACAAATTTGCAAATTTCCCACGTTTACAAGTACACTTTCCGAATACAAAATTGCAAAATTTTCAACGTTTTCCGAGGACAAATTTTAAAAACTTTCTACATTTTATGAATACAATTGTCAAATTTTTAAGAAAATGGCATGCACATTTTTTTTAAATTTTCAAAATTGTCATTCGTAAATTTTCAAAAATATTTTCCTGTGTCGATTTTTTAAAATATGTGAATGTTTAATATTATTATTGGTCAGGGAAATATTTTTAAAACCTGGAAAAGTCAGGGAAGCTGAAAATGAAATTTCTAGGTTAACCCTGGTTTACTTCTTGGACGAATGCGAAAGTCCCCTAATGTTAACATGATGCAACGATGATAAAATATTGACGCTGTTTACTACCATTTGTTTTAATCGCACTGATCCAAGTTATTTCGCTTTGAACAGACTCCCTTGAATTCTTAAACGTAATGATATAAACATAAAATCTAGTATGTTCAGACAGAAAACTGACCAATTGTAGATTATTGACTTTAACTGTATTGGTTATTGCTGTAAATTATCTCGTATCTTAAGTTAGGTTTGCCTTTTTATAAAGTGTGTGCGAGTTGACGTCAATCCTTTTTATGCTCGTTGCCTGTTTGATTTTGGGTGATTTACATATTGTTTTTTTTATTTTGCATGCGTTTCTCTTTGTATATTTTACGTTTAATTTCTTTCTTTCTGATTTGCGTAAGACCAGCCTGCGGTCAAATAGAGTGTGTCTGCACATTTCCCCCATGCATCCTTTCTACTTTTGTGTTATGATTTGTCAATTAAGCAACATGTCGGTAAATGTGAAAAGAACTGATGCATGGTTATCTATAGTGAAACAGATGCCTGCTGCAATTATTTCGTAATCAGAAATTTCGCATTTTGAACATCGATAAACTAACCCCCGCCATATGTTCAATGACATTCAGGATATGCGAGTTATTAAAATTTTCTCTTTGCTTAAACACTTATTTCGTGGGCTCTTTTTTATTTTTTTTTTTAAATCTTTTGTTTCGTTATGTCACTCATTTCGTCGTTGGTTTCATTTATTCTTATTGTGTTTTCAGTTTTCCTTTATCCTCACTATCTCCAGGGACTTCAGAGTCTGCGTTTATTCTACTTTCAATCATTAGCAATTGCTAATAACTCACGGCATGCTACTAACCTATTTGCACTTTCGCACTTTGCGTTGCATGGGGCATTCTTTGTGTTCAATTGGTTTTTTTTCTTTCTCGCTGTTAGGCTTACGATAATCCCAACCGCTGATCTTGGATTTGTTCGTATGCATTACTGTATATGCCTTCCAATTTTCTATCATTTTCTTCAAGTTGCACCATTTACCTAATGGTCTTTAACCAGTGTTTAAAGCCGGTATAATTACGTGTACTGAAAAATTGGTTACCTCCATTTAATTTCCTATTGGACTTGATAATGAACCTATAGTTTATCTAACCATAACCTCGATAATTACACGTACAGTACTTGCATCGTCGTAAATTATGTAATAGGGGACCGTTCGTAAATTACGTTATGCAGTTGCGACATTCGTAATTCCAGATGTTAGGCGTAAAAGAGAAATGAAGTGTTGATGTGAAAATGCATTCAAAATGCTCATTAAAAAGCAATTTTATCCCATGTGTGAAAAGTGAAAAAGGGGGCATTTGTTGCTTAGATCACATTTGTAAGTATTGCGCTTAAATGGGTGTCCTAATTAATAATTCATTCTTTATTTGAAGCTTTCAAATCTTTCAAATTAAGCGTTAATTTAAAAATTCATTAAACTGCTTTCCGGAAGAGGCAGTAAAAATACCTGTACCGGATCGAGCTCACTTGGTTTTCTTGTTTCTCTTCTAAATCACCATAAGCTTCAATTTTGGTCTTTTAAAGGAGGTCTCCGAAGCAGCATGAAAACTCCACTTCAAATTCAGTTTTTTTTAGCCCCTTTTATTTGGTTATTTTCATAGCACAACATTCCCAGAATTGGGAATATATCAAAAAGGCGTTGGTCTCAATTCAAAACCAGAAAAAGAACAACAATAATTGGGTTCTAAAACTCACAGAACTCTAGCAGTGCCAGGTAGCACTGGCTAAATCCTTGTTTGTCCAGCAACAATGCATTTAGCCCTTGTTGGGGCAATAGACATGTCGTCCATCGTTGATATACGTTAGATAGCCGGGAAGCTGACTGGCGCAACTGCATAACGCGCATTTGGAGTGATAATTACTCTTTATTTCAATCCCTGGCGACTTAACCGCCAAAGCCGCACTAGCAGAAGTCTAACAGCCGTGCTTAACGCTATATTGCTCCAGCTCCACTTAAGCTAACTTACCGTAGAAGCTCTATTGGCATATACTCAGCAGCTAGCGGCTCTAGCCCTCACCCCCCACCCTATTTCTATTGTCTCCCGCATAAACCCGTTGGAAATTTATTTAAAAATTGATCGTGCCTCTGAATAGGGTTGCATGCAGATCACGCACCGGCTGCGTTTTCGATGAAGGCACTTAATTTATGATTTGCCATCGAAAAGCACAATCGTGTATTGAAGCCGCTTCAGCACTACCGGGAGGATTTGCCTGTGACGAGCATAATTCAGCGGTCTCAATGCTCTAATGACAATGATCGAGCTATTTATTGACGTTCTGCTGGATCGTGATGATCAAATGCGAGTGCAATGCCCATTTCTGCTCCTTGTGCTCGGTGAGTCTCAAATGCGAGTGATGTACATTTGCTCCTATTTACTTTGTCAGAACTAACGCGGAGGGGAATGGAGTTACCTTGAAAAGAAGTGCAATTTCTCCGAATACTATATTCGAGTCGAATAGGAGTAAACTTTAAATCTCAGAATCCATGAGCGGCGTATTGTAGATTGAACGAATGGTAATGCGTAAGAAACCCATAGACGGTCTAGGACCCGATTCCCGCGATGCTAACATTTTGGAAACATTTTAGTTTTATTTAAGGATCGTAACTTTCAAGATTTACAACAGTTTCATCTTCGCTGAAGGTCTTCTTCCTCGGGCTATTCATATTCGTTTAATTAAAATGTCGCTTGTTTATTTTTGTAAAAATAATAATATTTGGATAAAATTGACAGTGGTCTGCTGAAAACTGTCCCATTTGATGTTGGTGAGCTCGATTTTTGGTTCTCGCCAAGTTTATAAACTGATAGATGGCAGGGTTACCCCAACCTGGAAAAGTCTGGGAAATTCAACGCAGTCATGACGATCCAAAATTAATACTTCTACATGGTTAGCTCAGGGCCCATTTTCTGAGTACAAATTTGCCAAATTTTTGACGTTTTCCGAGGATAAATTGGCAAATTTTCCACGTTTTCCGAGCACAAATTTTCAACATTTTCAAACATTTTCCGAATACAAAATTGTATGCGATTTTTTTAATTTTAAAAAAAGTTTCTGTTAGTTTTCAAAATTGTCTTTAGTAAATTTTGAAAACTATTTTCCAGTGTCGATTTTGCAAAATATGTCAATTTTTCACATTGTCATTGGTCAGGGAAATTTAAAATGAAATGTCTGGGGAAACCCTGGATGAGTCCTACAACGATTGGGTGAAGAAATCGTTTATTGATAATCATTCGTTGAAACGAAGATATGTTTTGAACAATTTATAGCATTGCAGGTATCAATTAACTAGGTTATGAATCTCGTTAAGAAGGAATTAAGCCAAGGAATACATTTTCTTTATGTGCTAGCTTCGTGAAATTGTCAATGAGGCGTTGCTGTCATTGGCTAGCCAAGAACGTGAAAGATTCATCGCTAATCACGTGGAAAAAAGACACTTGGCGAGCTTATTTCCTTTGATTGTTCTCCTGATTGACTGAAAATACTGACCAATTCATAATACATGTTGCCCCGAGTTCAAAGAGTTTTTCGGATGCATTTCGTATTTCCCCCTTTGTCACGGATCCCCCACGTTCCCTCCTCAGATGCACCCTACTGTTTTGATTATGCAGGGAATTGATAGGAGGGGTATCATCATAATAGCCCTAATGCACTACTTTTGTGTGTGCTTAATGATAGGAACTGGAGGGAATGCTCTTCAGATTTAGTGCGTGGGGTATTATCGATCGGAATAGATGGCGCCACCACACAGCCGCGCTTTCCTCGCCCTTAAAAGCGTGCCCTTTTGTCAAATTGTCAAAATATTTAGGTTCCTGTTCCGTCATAATTGATGCGTATCACTTCTAGGGGAGGGACTGATTCGGCTCGTTGTTTCTTTATTAAAACTTGATTTTCATGCTTTTTTATCATTTATATTACAGAGAGAACGACCAGGCGAACCAACAGGAGGAATTCTGGTAAGTTGCCCCTCTATGTTCACTCGAAGGTTGTGCTGATTTTTTTAAAAAAAAAAATTCTGGCAGCATGGCTTTTATTTGATTTCGTGCCAAACTCAAACTTAAGGCATGCGTTTTCATCGATGACTCGATTTATTGCATAATGCTAGGACTGTGCGATTTGGTTTTAAATATTGCATGTCTAAGTTTATGTGACATTTGGCTGCAATTGATCGCGAATTTTTGTTGTTCAAAAATTTGAGTTGACACGGACTTCATATATCCCCGATACTGTTGTCATAAGTATTATGTAATGTATACTGCTGTTCGTTTCTAGCTCTGAAGCTCGTTGCCGGTTTTGGTACCTGGTGATTTGATTCGCGTGCTACAGCGAGGGTAGCCAGTGCTGATTACGATGTTTTTTGGGCTTTCTTAATATGTTCGTGTTGTTGATAATTTATAAATTGTGAAATGAGAATTATTTGACCTCATAAATTAAATTATAATATTTGGTTCGCATAATTTGCAAGTAACATCTATTTTACACATAAATCAGGGTACCCCCAGACCTGGAAAAGTCAGGGAACTTGAAAATGCCTGGAGAAGTCAGGGAAGAATGGCTTATTTTGAAAAAGTCAGGGAAATTCAACGTAGTCATGTTGTTGCGATCTAAAATTAATGCTTCTACATGGTTAGCTCAAGGCCCATTTTCCGAGTAGAAATTTGCAACATTTCCGACGTTTTCCGAGGAAAAAATTCAAAAATTTCCCACGTTTTCCGAGGACAATTTTTTTTAATTTTTAAAATTGTCATTAGTGTAAATTTTGCGAAATATTTTCCTGTGTTGATTTTGAAAAATCTAGCAATTTTTGACGTTGTCATTGGTCAGGTCAGGAAAAAAATTTACAACCTGGAAAAGTCAGGGAACGTTGAAAATGAAATTTCTGGGGGGGACCCTGTAAATTATTCGATAGTTTTTCGTAAGAAAGATTTACTGAGCGAAAAAGGGGACAGTTGGGCGGAATACACGTAGACTCTAGGGGGTATACACCCTCGCACGGAGAATATACATTTTTTATGAATACAATAAAAGGGCAAGTTTTCGGTCCGCGACCACTTTAAGACGCACGTTCATCCCGACTTAATTTTTAGGCAAATGGACTATCCTGTCCATTAAGGTCGGTTGCTCGGGAATTGGGTTTGCTGTCACCATGCCTTTCTGTATTTCTGTATTTGCATCTCAGGGGGCTTCCCTCTCTCCATTCTGCCAATTTGTCAGACAGAAAGCTGCCATTTTGGCAGCGAGAGAGTTTCGCTGTCAGGATGTCATCTTTTTTGGTCCCATCGCGTTTCCAAAGGACCCCCTCGTCCGATGTCGCTGGGCCTCATGAATGGCTTTCACGCTTCCCTGAATTCAGCGACACGTCGTATCTCGTTGAACAGCTTGTCGACTCCCTTCGAGCAATTCAGCAGTAACGTGTCAAAAACTCATAATGTCCAACTACGGCCCATCCTGGGAGAGATGAACATATGTGATCGGCTGCACTTCTCCTATTTTGACATATTCCTCTCTCTCTTTCTCCATTGGGTTGCATGGCCACTCCAGAAAAAAACATGGTAAGAGTAGCGGTGCTCAAACGATGAGTCCAGCTGTCGTGTCTTACTCGTCTACTTTTTATTTGCTACCAAACACTTCAGCCTAGCTATCATAGCTCTCAATGAACTCGGAACTAGCTCTATACTCGAACGTCTATATCTCATTTTTCATATATATTTTTTTCCTCGTTTTTGGAGTCAATGTGGTTTTTAGCTTTCTAGTGTAACGCGAAACTTCCCCGCTTCATTTCTTCGAAATTTGCATCGACGTAGTTACTAGATTTAAACTGTAGATGTCGTTTGAAAAACTACAAAAGTTATCCGGAATGTTTTTAAAATTTTTGAAGACGAGTCTCATTTCTTAGGTACTGTCACGTAGAAATCGGACATGTTTGGGGAAGTTGGTAAATCTGGTCCAAGATTGCACCAAGATTTACAAAGATACCAAGATGTCACTTGTATGTAAAGAACTCAATGACTCGATCGTTGTGTTGACTGGTATCGAAAGGAACTCTTTACCTTCGCACAATTCCATGGCCAATTTACGTATTGGACTGCTAGTAGAAATACGCTTTGACATTATTTATAAGTATAAATTTGAATATACCTTTTGACAATAATTTCTAATAAACATAGAAAATCCATTTCTTTCACAAGTATATAGTTAACTTCGTATGCGGTGCAAGCATATACAATATATGTGATTTACTGTATAGGATAATGACAAAATTGTGCGTTGTATTGTTACAAACAACTAAAAACTGGCTCGTTTTGTAAAAATGGCGATCTTAGAGAGCATGTAGCGGCATCGATTCGACCAACATATCTGAATAGTGGTGTGCTTCCGGTTTTTCGGGTGGCCATCTTGGTTTCGGACATTGCGCCGAAAGGGTTGCTGTTTATTTTGTGAATTATTTCGCAATAACCCCCGAGTTGATTATGACGTTCCGGCTGTTGTTGCCGAGCCTGAGTGACACGAGGGGTGGCCACGCTCGTAACTGTCACAAAGGTGTCACCGATGTCACCACTGTCGATGAATGACATTATAATGAAAACAGATTTTGCCATCCTAGGATGGCTTTTTGCAACACTCTGGAATAGCAACGGCTGCGACACAAATGTTGCCCACAGCGCTTTCAGAGTTGTGACACGTGAGGCAAAGATTTCAGCATATTGCGACGGTGGGAGGCATGTCTGTCACGTGTTGCGACGTACGTTCCTCGGTGGTTTCGATTGTCGTTGGTCGTGAAAAGTTCAAAAATGAGCCCTCTTGTGGACACCGTGTGTAAGTGACATACATCATCGCGAGTTCGAAAATTACATCGACACACAAATGAGACACGTTACAAAATATACGCAGATTGAGTATCGATCCCTAACTCGAAAACAGAAATACTTAAAAATTCCAAACTTTCAGCGTCCATTCCCCTTTGTTTCATCCCCAAAATTATTGCAAATACTATGTAAAATTACCTAAAAGGTTTGTGTATACGGTATGTATCGAAAAAATGGATTTCTCGTTTAGACTTACATGTACTAGTATATCCCAGCCCATCTCATTTTGTATATGGAATTATTTGAAAATCCGAAACATAACAAGTCCCGAGCATTTCGAAAAAGGGATGGGAACTTGGCATCTTTACATCATTTCCCTTTCTCGAAACTTTGTTGTTGCTCGTGTTATTTTATCGTAGGCATTACGTGTCGTTGTGGTTAAAAAAAATGGATATTTAGATTAACGTTTTATCGCGAGCATGGTTCCCTTTCATAAAAGTGTAATGCCTGTATGTTTGATACGATTCCTTCTGTAAAAGTGAAATACGTGTACGTTTGAATGATGAATGCTTAAATGTCCTAAAATAACGGTTGTATTCGGTTTTCATGAATCTACTGACTGTAAAAAAAAGCGAAGAAACTTCTTACATTCCTCCGTCTCGAATTGCGCCCGAACTATAACGATGTACGTGATTTGTTAATTTATGTTTAGACATATAATGTAATTCATTCAACATAGATTTATTTTCAGAATTGTACAGTTTTAGTTAAAATGCAGTGTTCCCCCAGACCTGGAAAACCTGAAAAGTCAGGGAACTTGAAAATGCCTAAAAACGTCAGTGAGGAATGGCTTATCTCGAGGACAAATTTCCAAAATTTTCAACATTTTCAAACATTTTCCGAATACAAAATTGTCACATTTTTTTTAAAAAAAAAATTCTGTTAGTTTTCAAAATTGTCGTTAGTTAATTTTGAAAAATGTTTTCCATGCAGTGTCGATTTTGCAAAATATGTAAATTTTTCACATTGTCATTGGTCAGGGAAATCTTTTTAAAACATGCAAAAGTCAGGGAAATTGAAAATGAAATTTCTGGAGGAACCCTGAATGTCGTCACGGTAAAAATATACGTGCTATTTCAACTTTATGCTAATCTTCCTGAAAAACTACTAATCTGCAACTAAAAAACCTTGATCAGTAAAAGTTCCAGTAAATTTGCTCGACCGTGTTGTGACGAGCTTCATAGTTCGCTCGTCCAAATTAAGTGAAGGATGCACAAAAAACTCGTCACATGTCGGACATTTTTGTTGGTTGAAACCTTAAAAACCATTGTATAAATGCATCGCAAAACTAAATGGGGTATATAGTTCAACCCTTACTACTTCAGTATCTACTGTATTTGATGACACAGTCACGTGTTGGGCCCGATATTTTTTCTCCGCAAGATGACGCCGCGGTCGCAAACGCAAATTCGTCCGTCTCTAATTGACGAAGAATTATTTTTATTAAAATTGAAATGTGCATTTTTGACTTTTTTGCGAGCAAAATGCATGTAATATAGAATTGCAAAAAAATAGAGTACGTCTTTTCTCGTAAATGAGAATATGGCATGCTTAATTCAATTGTTCGGAATTTGATTCGAAGAATGCAGTTTTTGTGATTTTGATAAATTATTAGAAAAATCGTGGGAGTTTTTCTCCAAAATCCGTTACATGAACGATCGAATGTTTTATGTACATGCGCTTTCTGGCATGAAAATTGATTTTGGATCGTTTTTTCTTCGCATGACCATTCGGAATGCGCATATTGCTTTGTGCAGAAACCAGATGGCGCCACCATTCAAAATAACTATTTAAATCCCATTCCAAAGGTGGAAAATGTAGAGTTTTTTAATGTGTAAAATATTTGATTTTTTGTTTACTTTTGACAGCGGGAATCATCTTCATTTGTTTTAGATACTGTATACCGTTCGTTATAAATGATTTTGACTGGTGGTGCCACCTGCAATTCTCGCAGTATTTATCGCATCGCAAAATGTATCTTTCTAATAATTTCTCAGCCAATCATATTCTACTATTATGTGCTAGACCCTGAGGTGGAACCCGCTAGACCAATCAGCACTTGGAGTCTGCTTCAGTTCGCTTCGTCCGTACTGAGTCAGGACCACAACGCCCCCGTGTGGTACGCGAACACATCACGTGACTCGAGCGGCGAAAACAGCGAGGACGACGCTCGTAACTCGTTGTAGCAATGACGTGCTAATTGAATATTTCTTGGCAGCCATCTTGTTCGGCCAACGTTAAAGACTCGTAGTACATATGCTGAGTAAAAGAGAGCACGATGCCAAGAACCGAAACGCCCCCGTGAGACACTTTTGTCTTTAACTGGCAACGGTTGTGTTCCGGTATTCGAGGATGTGACACCATTACGAAAATATGTGCTCGAGCATTTACGAAAGGGGGGGGGGAGTGTAAAAAAATGCACGATATTGCTCACTGACTCATGCGGAGACCTCTTCAACAAGGACTATTTCAGTCTGCCTATTGAAAACAAGTCGTAAAGGTTACGAATTTAGCGTGTGTAGATGGCGCTGCCATCGACGATGCTTAGCCAGTGAACATTACATTAGTTTTATTTTAAATGTGCCATAGGGTGAGAGCACGTTGGCATTTATTCATGTGATTTGTTTACTTATTTTGAACCAGTGTCGCGTAGTGGTATTGCAGACTCATACCACTAGGCGATACTGGTTTTTAAGTTAATGAAATAAGTGTCAGCGTGCTCTTACCCATAGTCGGTATTATGTCTTAATTTAAGTCTCAATGTGCTTCCACCCTTCCACTGCCCCTTGGCTACTTCCCATTGTCATGAATTGATCAATGCTCTTTTACTAGTGACCATTTATACGATTGATTTTTGTTAACTTATACTCCGATTAGTTCTGGTTAGTTTTAGATTATGGGATGCCCATGCAGGCTGTATTTGATGCCGATTGAGCAACTTTAAATTCAAGAAACTCGGTTAAATTAAGTTTGAGCAACTGGTTCGTCAGATGCTCATCAGACCTTTAAATTCGACCGATTCTCCTAACCTATGGAATGATTCGGATGCCCTTCAAAAATGTTTTCCTTTTAACACGAGGTCATCATCACGTGGCGTTGCTCAACTTTTCGGCGCACGGTCGCAAGTCGTGCGTAACAGTTACTTTCTGGCACGGCACGTGTCTGTGCCACGGATAATTTTGGGTAATCAACGTAGGGTCACATCCGGTGCACAATACAGCGACGTTGCCTCACCTTTCCTTCTACGGTATGTAAGTTCTTTCGTCGAGAAAATGGGGGAGGGTTCGCCATCTTGCTTTTTCCTTTCTCGGCGATATCCGCTACGACCTTAATTCTAGGGCGTTATCGCCCTGCCCGGGAATTGTTATTGTTGCGGCCAATGGCTATTTGTACGTCTTATGCTTGGCCGAACTCTCTGTTCGTGTGTTTTCCTGTTTTCGAGGCATCTATCGGCACGCTACAGCGCTCGAGTTAATTGCCCTCGTCATTTTCAGCGTTTGTTTGGGGCAGCGATGGGGGTGGACCAAGGTGGTCGTGTGAAACGAGTGGATCGGGGTTCACCACCTAGCCTTTGTGCCGTTTTTCCTTTTCTGTCATGGCCTGTGGGGCACTGATGTGGTGGCGGTGCATGGACTGACACTCTCCCATGGTTTGTTAGTGTTCATTTAATTTGCTCTAGATTTACCCCAAAAACATTTTGGCACGAATCCTTTGCGAAAAATGTGACAGTTATGACCATACGGTTATGACCGTAGATGTGCAATCTACGTCAGGATAGCGGTGTGAGAAATGTAAACGTAATCTATTGTCCGTAGGTCTACTTTATAGATGAACTTTATGAAATCCATTTGTCTGACGTTTACAACGAAGCTGTATACTACATGTATATCCATCATTAATTTGTTCAATGTTCATAACACATCCATATTTGAACTAATGTGCATGTTATCCTTCAAATGTGCATTGTATGTACCGTATGTGACAAGTTAACTTTCAGTTACTTTTGGGACACCCTGCATTGCAGAGTGCCAGGTATCCTGATAATAGACGAAACGTTACTGTACATTTTAAGTGGTTTCAATATGACTTAGTGGCTTTGAATGGTCTGATACATGCCGTGGCAGAGTTACTTTCTCACGGTTTTGGGTCCCCCATTCATTACCTGGCGGAACCGATCCCTAAATGGGGGCCACAGGACGGGTACCATGAGTAAAGGAAGTTAGGTTATAGGGGGGCTGGGGAATAATTAAGCGAGCAGGTGCACTCGTTCAGTAGGCCTACCTGAGGCATTTTGTCCTTGCATAACGTTTTCCTGTTTAACCTAACTTTTACCCTACTGATTTTTTATATTGCTGACCAGCTGTCGCAGGTAACGGGAACTTTGTGCTTCATTTTGATTTTTTTATTAAAAATAAAAAATGCCCCGAGGTCGAGATGTCATTTAACACTTGTTCTGTTTTAGATCTCATTCGTACACGTTCAAATAAAATTCTGTCAGAGGTCTAGGCTTATAGTAAGGCCTTTGGGAGTTAAGGTAAACATTTGAAGAAAGCCTACCGTATGACCGTGTACAAAGGTTGGAACGAGTAAAGTTTATGTAAAATCATGTACATTACTTTTAATCAAATATTGAGTATACATTGTACACTCATTCCTAGATTAAATGACATTTTCATGCTGGTGTCAGATGGCGGATGATTTGTGATCCTTTAGGGGCCAATTCACATTTGCAAAGTAATTAGCTTTAATGGTAGAACAAACAACTTCCGGCACACCAAACAAAACTTCAGGCTATTAGCGTAAAGTCAGCAATAATCATTTTATTTGGTGACGTCACACGATGCTCCTATTCTTCTCTGTAATATATGGCCGACCCTGGCACATGTTATGTACCAGTGTCTTATGTTTGGATTGAGGTTACATTTGTTTCGGTTTAGGGCGGGCCAGAGTCAAATATAAGCTTCTTAATTATAACTTATAGACAATACTTCCGTTTGTATTGTTCGCGCAAGTGCACAATGACCCGATGGGTGACACCGTTTTGGTTCAGTGTCCATGCAGTTAGTAAATCAAAAACGATAACAGTTGAATGTGCTAAGAACCCTTATGAATCCTCCTCTATCATTGGACACTATCATCATACTGATGATTTAAAAACGTTACAGACAACAACAAAAATGATTTTTTCGCCTTAAGTTTAAGGCAAACGTAATTTTGATTTTTCGATACGTGAAATTTAATTTGCCAAGTAAAGTAGTTTGAACCGGTAATCCGAGAACAAATTTTTTTCCAACTCTATATAGCTTGAATTATGTGTACATGTATGCAGACTGCTGGAGCCTGGAATATTAAATTATACCATTTTGAGTTTCAAACTGACTTTTAAGCACTTGAAAAAAAAAGAGACTTAGAATTTAAAGTGATAATTCGATATAATTGACTTGTCTACATCTTATAACATGACAATTATGATCCCCAAGTCGTGATTTCCCCTGGAACGCAACTCGGAAGAATTTACGACTTCATCATTTTGAGTTAAAAATGTGTACTCTTCATGAACGTGGTAAAATGAATGACAAATCTCCATGCCCGTTATAACATTCTTTCCTGTAGTTCTGGTCAAACTCAAATACTGTATGCACGATGCAATTGTCGAATGCCCTGCTGCGTTACTGTTACAGTCGAACCCTGATAAGTGGAAATCGACGGTGCATCGAAATTTTGTCCACTTATCCGGTTTTTTCACTTAT